>CP025650.1:22460558-22474903 GCA_003576665.1 Ipomoea trifida
ACAAAAGCTGACATCATAGAGGCTATGAAACTGAAACTTCTTGTGGATTGAAAATCATCTTATAGAAAAAGCTTTTCAAAGAAAACTATGAATTTTGAACATTATTATGTGTGCTTGTACATGTACAAGCAGCCCCAAGCCAAAACCTCTGATCATTTAGATTTTCACGGACACCATTGCGAGCAAACAATTGTTCCCTTAGTTCCAAACAAGAAATGGTATCCAGAACTCCCAAATTCTAGCAAAGCATAAATTAGCACTTTTGAGAAAGAAAGAGCATACACACTTGACAACTACACTTAACTGGTTCTATATTTATTTATTTATATATTTCCTTTTTACAGAAAAACAACTGATAAAAATACAAAATCCTACACAAAGTCACTTACAATATTCAAAAGTTATCCCCTGACAAAGACACAAAATTACCAACAAAAAAGCATTTCGCTTACCTAGATCATTCCCTCTTGCAGCTAGGGCCTCCCGCAATGAATCAAATGCAACATTCTGCAATACTTCCCAAGCCATAGATTAGTATATGTTTCATGCAAAGTGTTCATATGGTTCCACACTTCCACGTCACTCATTAAACAATTTATCAGAAGTAAAATAACACAGAATAAAAACAACAGATAAGAAATACACACAATTTCAAAGAACTCATCTATACTTTTCACATTTGACTATTCTATGTTATTCTGGACAATCCAAAATTGCTTAGCCTCCTCTAGAAAACAATGATTGAACAAAAGAAGGCATAACAATCAAATATTTAAATCAATAGGCAATTCTGCAACCTCGGCAACTAATTGAGGTACGCTACAGTTATCTTCACAGTTCTTGCCGAGAGAGGCCAAATATTAGTGAATTAATAGATGAGCTAGCACTAGACACATCATACAGGTACTATAGACAATGAATATATGAGCTACAAGCAATCACTACCATTTCAGCATGGATAATACCTGACCGAAATGAAGTAAGCTGTGACTGTAAAGGCTGTAAGTATGATTCCCAAACTTAATTTTAGTTGAGTATTCCGGGGGAAAAGGCTCGCTAGAAACAAAGGTAACCTGAAAATTCATAACAATAGATCATAATAAATTAACAATCGTAATCCAATGCTCGTATCTACTATATCAGAATTGATGATACTCTCATAGTCTCATACAAACAGAAGGGGTAAAGTATGGTGATACATGGTTCAAGTGCAACATGCTCAATGTAAACATTAGGATGTATGAATTATAGGAAAATCTTATTGAATAGCCATTGGGCTTCTATGCTTATGATGATATCTAGGCGAGCAATGATGTAAAATATCCACACACACACCAAAAAAAAAAAAAAAAAGAGACTATGATTGCTAAAATGGATGTATGAATACAAGAAAGGCCCATATTACAAATGACTTTATTTGAAGGAAGATATAAGCATCGCAATTTAAGATACTCCGTACTTGATAAAAAAAATCAATTGAGACAGTCTATATGCACACTCTGTCATGTTTGTAATCACACAAAAACACATTCATACTTGAAAGAACTAAACTTAAAAAGCTGAAATTTAAACCTGAGCTGACGCGCCACCAAGTTCAATAATTCCTGTTGTTTGCTTAGGATTGCCACCAAGAGTTCCAAGGGCATAATTAGCAACAACCCAAGCATATGCCCCTTCATCAGAGCCTAAACGCAAGAAATGCATTGCTAAACTTCAGTAATTTAAAGCAAAGATTAAACTTGTAATGAAAAAGCTGATGTAAAACTTCTAATTTCAAGGCATTGCTTGCAAAAAATATAGAAATACGTAGGCAGTTATTTACAATGGAGCTGATATGCCATCATAGATTCTGGTAATTTGTTTACTGGATAAAAGCCATGCCTATTGATGTAATGATAAAACTTTTGTAAGCCATTTTCTTATACCTGATATAACAGAAGCCCAATCATCCCGGAATATAAAACCGGAACCCTCAAGACCTTCCGGCATACATTCAGAATCCTCTTCTGCACCTTAGACTCCAATAACCTCATCCCTGCAGTGGCCATGAGCCGAATTTTTGTTTTTCCCCAAAATTTCCTCGGCACCTTCTTCTTCGCAAACTCCACCAATTCAGCAATCGCCGACGCCGCCTTCTCCCGGCTCCTCCGCATACGCCGAAAGCCCGGATTCACCTTCATCGAATGCAAACCTTTTTCCCCAAAATCAAACAACGGCATTCCATTCCTGACCTCATACTCAAACACGTGTATCCTCGTTCCCGTACTTCCGCCATCGATCACAATCCCGTAATTAGTCTTTACCGCGTATCTAGCCCTAATATTTTTAGAGAAAACGAAAATGTAACAAAAAAACGCTAGAAATAACACAACCGAAACATAGAATATCAGTTTCGATTTCTGGCTGTTCCGGGCAGGGCTCCGGAAAGCGGATCGGGGAGGCCGGAACTGGAGCTTGACGGTATCCATTTCGCGAAAGTCGTCCTTTATCACCTCGTCGGTACTATTGCTCGCTGTCCGAGCATTGGATCGGCGCATCAAAAATTGAAAATCCGTGACACATATGCGCCAATTCGAGGATCTTCCCTCTCGGCCGTCTCCTAGGTTCACCGGAACCGTGATCGGAGATCGAGAGGGCTATTTTTCACAAAATTTCCCCTCTCCCTGTCAGAACGGTCCCTGTTTCCGGTTCTCTTCCTGTCAATCGGTGTTTTTGAATCACGCCGACGGTGATTCGGAGGTTTATATAGACTTTATTCGCCGGTGGCGAACTCTCCGGACCGATCTAATCGGGTCCGGATTCCGGTGAGGCAATTCGCTGATTCTAATACTCCGTATTTCTTTTTCTAATCTATTTGTGAAGATAACTGTAGCGTACCTCAATTAGTTGCCGAGGTTGCAGAATTGCCTATTGATTTAAAATATTTGATTGTTATGCCTTCTTTTGTTCAATCATTGTTTTCTAGAGGAGGCTAAGCAATTTTGGATTGTCCAGAATAACATAGAATAGTCAAATGTGAAAAGTATAGATGAGTTCTTTTGAAATTGTGTGTATTTCTTATCTGTTGTTTTTTATTCTGTGTTATTTTACTTCTGATAAATTGTTTAATGAGTGGACGTGGAAGTGTGGAACCATATGAACACTTTGCATGAAACATATACTAATCTATGGCTTGGGAAGTATTGCAGAATGTTGCATTTGATTCATTGCGGGAGGCCCTAGCTGCAAGAGGGAATGATCTAGGTAAGCGAAATGCTTTTTTGTTGGTAATTTTGTGTCTTTGTCAGGGGATAACTTTTGAATATTGTAAGTGACTTTGTGTAGGATTTTGTATTTTTATCAGTTGTTTTTCTGTAAAAAAGGAAATATATAAATAAATAAATATAGAACCAGTTAAGTGTAGTTGTCAAGTGTGTATGCTCTTTCTTTTTCTCAAAAGTGCTAATTTATGCTTTGCTAGAATTTGGAGTTCTGGATACCATTTCTTGTTTGGAACTAAGGGAACAATTGTTTGCTCGCAATGGGTGTCCGTGAAAATCTAAATGATCAGAGGTTTTGGCTTGGGGCTTGCTTGTACATGTACAAGCACACATAATAATGTTCAAAATTCATAGTTTTCTTTGAAAAGCTTTTCTATAAGATGATTTTCAATCCACAAGAAGTTTCAGTTTCATAGCCTCTATGATGTCAGCTTTTGTATTTCAGGGATAACATTCTTTTCTTGATGCATGATAATTTAGCAGTTGAGGGTGGACTCTCTCTCTCTCTCTTTCTCACACACACACATACACTCTCTCTTTTTGATGGATTGCAGTATTGCACTTAGATGATATAGTCAAATTTCAGGGTTAGCTATTTTGAAAGGTTCCTAGAGAACTTTTAATTTATGAATGCTATTTTCTAACCAATTGATTGTCGGCTTGTGGCTTAAGCTTGTAAAGATTCCATAAAAAAATATGATGCATATTCTTAAGGTTTTACTTTATCTCACCACTAATGCAGCTATTGACTCCCTTCAAAGTGCTAAACCAATGGATCCTTGCACCCCTAGAGGGTATGCACGTGACACAGAACCATGGAAATTTTCCCCTAGTTATTCTGCTGAAAGGAGTAGATATCTATCAACATTGAATCCCATTGGTAACTTCACTGAGTGCCGATCTGCTTCGCTGTCGTTGTTGCAGAAGGGCAAAGGTATGCTTCTGTTTTCTTTTCTGTAAAAAAGCATTCAATTTCAATTGTTTTATTTGCCTCTCAGAATTGACCATCATGTTGCTTTAATGCAAATGGATGAAGCTTTTGTTATTTTCACATGCAGAAAAGTGCCCACATAAAAGTTGCGATATTGGTTCAGCATTTATACCAAAGCTACAGGGAAAATTTTTGGCTACTGAAAATTTCTTCCATACTTCTAAGGTTGCAATTAATTCTTTCCTGTTTGACTATACTAGTGCACATTGATGAACAGTAGTATTTCGTCGTGTTTTAAACCTTGCTCCATCCCCTAAGACCGATTTTAATGCCATTTTCTTCTCTATTCTGAACAGTTCTTTGGATTGTCCCCAAAGTCATTTCTTTCTGATCTGATGGTTGCTGGGAAAAGATTTTGTGAAGAAGATTGGTCAAAGTTGAGGACGGAGTACCACTCACTAGCAGAGGAGGATATGCTTCATTATTGCTTCTCCTCAGCGTATATCGTGGCCTTACTTCACGACAGTCTTGGAATTGCTTTGGATGATGAAAGGTACTACTACTTGTCTACTTGTATAGTCTCATAAAAGCAAAAGATCCATTTCCAGTACGATACTCAAAAGTAATCAAACTGTGGCCTAGTTTCCACATATACCATCACATTCTAACTTCATTCTAATTGAAATGCCACATTGAGCAGGATTGGATACGCTAATCAAGTGAAAAATGTCCCCCTTGACTGGGCACTAGGAGCATTCATCTTGCAGAGTAACTCCGATCTGGAAGAAGGGTCCTCCAACTGGTTTGCATTCATGTTCGGTGATGACTTGTCTATTTCAATACTCGTGCTTGGCATTTCCATTTTGTTGATTTTTGTGACATTGTATGTAAGGAAGTGGAGAAATCCTCAGTTGAAGACTGTGTATGATCTGGAGAAAGGAAAGTATATAGTTAAACGCGTTGCTAGGTACTCATAGCTTATCTCCTCCTTCAATAGGAGAGACTAAACGCGACCCCAAGGAGGACGATCCAATTGGACTGGACATCACCCCCGCCTTTTTTGCCTGCCCGATTCAGTCGAAGCCATCCGTGCAAAAGGGCATGCATGCTTATTTTATGGACACGAAACTAAGTTGTTGTATAGATAGCGTAAAACCAGGTCAGGTAGCAGACAGCAGAATGTAGGGAGAAGCATGCTGTGACTGTTGGGGATAAATGGACAATTGGCCACTATGTATTCAAATAGTGTTACTGTATAATGTTTCTGTGAATTCATTTCCATATTGAGTGTCATTATCAACAGGGAATGCTCTTCTTTCTTGATGTGTTGATCGATAATTAGTTAAGCGGTTAACCTTTTTTTATTTTTTATTTTTTATTTTTGGATTTTCCAGGGTGCGTAAGGTAGGAAAGTATTTGGTGACGGGCCTTTTAGGGTTGCCGTGTATCGTGTGATGTGATGTTGGTGTTCCATTTCGTGTGACTGAGAGTGATGGCCAAAGTGAGAACGAGTGATTGAAAGTGATGATAGCCAAAAAGAAAAGTGTAATATCACTAAAGAAAATGATAACTGTATACTTTGAAGAATGAAATTTCTATTTTTAAATTAATCAGAGCATGTCACGTTAACGGAAATTTAGTTAGAGCATGTTGCGTTAACGGAAATTTAGCGGGAATTAATTATAAAATAGAGTAAAAAGTCAGTCAAGTCACCGTATTTATATAACGATTTTGAAAAACTTAATAATAAAATTTGTGTACGCGATAACATAATATTTCGATAACGATTTTGCATCTCAAAGTTATAGGTCTTGGCCTATATGATCGAGGTTAACCCAAGAGAAATTCTACTACCCATCCTTATACCATGGATCGTGTTCACAATGCACTGTGGATTTTGGTGCATGTGTATGTGTCTTATGTTGTGAGTTTTTGTGTTTTATGTTATGAAATTTTATGTCGTAAGAGTATGAATTTTGTACCTGAAGCAAGCTAGTAATTATGTCTTATGTTATCTTATGTTGTGAAATTCTGTGCCTATGAACACAAATTATGTACTTAAATCATATTTGAAAAATAAGTAAACATATAACATGTGTATATGTCTTGTGTTGTAATTTTTTGTGTCTTGTGTTATGAAATTTTGTACCTCATCGTTTCGATCTAGGGCCTATAATGTTACGTGGACCAAAGTATATTAATTGCCTACTACTACATGAACTCCCTATTTTTACTCACTCACTTTTACTCCTTGATATGACAAACGGTGGTAAGTTATCTTTTATCTTATGAGTCCCAAGAAAAATGTCAATATCAAACTTTAATTTTGAGGGAGAAAGTAAAAGTTGAGAGTAGAATTTGATCGAGAATAGAAGTATTCCACAGTATTTTACATTAATCAAAGAATCAAACTCTTGTATGTGTGAGTGTATATCTCAACAACGACGGGAGAGTTTCTCGTGGATAGGGAGATGGCAAATTAAAGGATTTCTTGGTGGGGCTGCTAACATGGAACATATATATCTATGTTGCTTTAGGATCGACCATAATTGAAGGGCCCTATTAGTTCGATGTTCTATTTCTCTAGGTGCTTTAAAAAGGTCACTACAATAAGTAGTTAGCTGGTATTTTAGATCGATTTCTCCCTTGTTAATCTGGTATTTCCAGTTTATCTTGTCTCAATGATCCAAGAAAAAGGATGATTACTATGATTGCTAAGTTGAAGAAGCTTATTAGTCACAAAAATGATGAAATCTGAGAATCCACTTAACTGTTTAAATTCCAATCAAAGATGTAAAGGAGGTTCATGGCAGCTAACTTTAATTTAGTACAATGTGTATCTAATAAGTACACCAACATTAAACTTATCTGTACGGTCCAAAAGCAAACTACTAGGTCCCACAAAACTCCAACTAATCTCCTTCATAATCATATTTATTTTATATTTTGTTTCCATTTTATTTTTTGGTGCAAAGGAGGAGCCGGCCGGCCCCAAGAAGTTAATAAATTCTTCTTGTAGTTATGCTTCGAGCGTCCCTCTTCAGGATTTTCTCAAGTCTTTTAGGAGGTTGATTCAAAACCGTCGTCCCCCAACTACTTCGTTCTTTGTCCCAGATTGATAAGATAGCCCGCACATTAATTACCCTCTCTAAGCATATGGTTAATCTTGCAGTCCCGAATACATCTCATAAGAGCCCTACAATCCACGATCAGAGTGTCAGCCTCCATGTTTATATATATATATATATATATATATATATATATATATATATATATATATGATCGACAATTCTAATATAAATTTAACTATTTATAGTAGAAGATAAGAACATTGATAAAGTTGTGACTTGTGAGTGTATTAAGTCTTGATGAATTGCAAAAGCCTTTCTAGTATAAAGAGGGATCGGAGTAGTATTTAATTATACATAGCAAAAGAATGTAGCAGGAACGTAACGTATGAATATGGCAACTATGGCTTAGGAGTGGAAGCCAAAGGGATCGGAATTATAACAGTACAGTTGTCTTGGGATCGACGATAACTGCATATCTTAGCTTGTCTTCTAGTAACTCTAATTGAGAACTTAATTGGTTCGAATGATGATCTCATAATTAGTTTGATGGTTGGAGGTGATTCATTTTTCACAGGCTAAGAGTTACGCCACTCGAAGAATTTTATTTTCTTTTCATTAATGCGGCTTCTCTTTTAAATGTAGGTGGTATAGTAGGAGCTACAAAAGAACTAGCCTAACAATAAAACCTTAAAAGATGAGGTATGCATACCTTGTACCAATGTAGGATACCCCACCAAATCTCATGAAGCAATATATATATAATTAAAACATCATAACACTCCATATATCCACCTTTAGAATGTTCCAACTTGCATGTGGCATACCAATTTTAAAACCATAAACAAAAGGGAGGTGATGATAAAGAAAAAGCTAAGGCAGTCTATATAGTTCAAAACTAAAAAAGAAAGAAACAATAAGAGCCATTTTTCTGCCATGAAGATAATAAAGAGAGAAAAGAAAAGCATAAAGAACACACATATACACTTAACACTATAAATCCAAGACTGCCATTTTTGTTGCATTGAGAAGAGAGCTTAGAATTCTAAAGTGAGATTTCATCAGAGCATAAAGCCAGTGTTTGGTGGGGTGGGGAGGGGGGGGGGTTTGCTTTTATGACTACTTGCTTGCCCTATACTAGTTTTTGAAGCTTGGCTGCAACCCTATACCTTGCTCTCTCACAATAATCCTTAATAACTAAGGATGGAATAACGGTTTATGATAATTTATTAATGCTAGTAAGTAGTAACATCGAGCAACTTATAAATGTGAAACACGTCATGCATGTTTAAAATTGCTGGAGTAAATGTCGGTGTCAAACGGTTATCACTATGCCAGGTTTAACATTGATGAAGTGAATGACAACCTCAAATGCTTATTACTAGGCTAAAATGTATAGTTAGCAGTGGAGACATAACTTTAATTCTTTATACTTGCGTAGCAGCTATAGCTACATGTGTTTTATGGGACAGTTGTGAATAGCCCTGTGCATGCAGCCCATACACATCTAGGCTAGCTCTGGTTTGACGGTTTGTCTTTTTCTATTCCTTCATGCATGAGTGCTTTAATGCTCTCTATGACTCAAAAATCACTCAAAATAAACCTTAAAATGTTCATTTTTCTCAAATCATCAAATGATGTACTTACAGATATAAACAAAGAAAGTAAGATGTTTATCGAACTCCACCCTCACTATAAATAATTATTCTTACTATTTCACCACCCAATGTACACATAAGCATGGGTTTGGTGATGTGGCAACATATGGGTGCCAGTCAAAATGACAGAAATCTGATCTAATTTGGTCCTTCCTTAAAAAGAAAAGGACATCAAATGATAGAAAGAGATGTAGGGAAACAACAGCCCAAAAAAAAAAAACAACAAAAAAAAAAAGATGCTTAGCTTCTCAAGGATGTTGTTTCAAGAACCCTTTATTCAATCCCACTCAGATTCTTCTCCAGCAGCTTTAATTTTCATCAAATTAAACATCAGATTTATGTTTGGGGATCTATCAATCTTAAACCCCATCCAAAGATTCTGGGCCATCCCTAGCTTCTTACAACATATAAATTAAACCTCAAATCTTTTATATATCTACAGGAAATTAAACAACATTCACTTCTTCTATATATGCCTCTTGAATCCCACAGAAACAAACATATACAATGCAGATTATCAGTACAAACAAGGCCTTTCTGCTCCTTTTCATCTATATAGGATTGTTATTAGCAGTTCATCATGTTGAGGAAGCTTCTGCAATCAGAGTTCTGAGATCATCAGACAGACAAGAAGATTGTTTGCAGATGATGTTTCAAGAGTTGGCATAGGAGTCTGCTAGAGGAAGCTAATGATCAGGCTCTGATGACAGGATTGAAGAACACAGAGAAAGAAGCAGCAAGAGCCTGCAAACAGAACATCATTCGATCCAAACCGGGCAAGCGAAAGGAGGGTTCGAAAAGGTTCAGACCCCATCCACAACAAATCCTGACAATCTTCATTGCAGATGGAGAAGCAAAACAGCAGGGCTATAAACTGCAGCCTGGCCTGCAAGAAGATAATGGCTTCTCTATTTTGGGTTTTTTTTTTTTTTGGGGTTTTTGACATAGATGTGTGTATATAGTCTAAGCTAAAAGATTCAACAGCATTCAAGAGAGGCCATTGTTGAGCCAAGTTGATCAGTCTATTGACTTGTTGACTTGGTAACACAAAGTTACAAGTTTGAGTCCCGCCTTTTTGAGCCTGTCAGCTATGACAACATAGGCTGATTTATCTTCTTGTGGTTCTTTGTTAATTAGAGTCGCAAGATAAGATTTACCACGTGCACACTCTTGTATAATGGTTGCGGTTTCTCTCGTCACCCAATTGAGGCCATTGTTGTTGTCACAGCTTCAAGATGAGACAAATTAAAGTAGCTAGGATGACACATTTTGTATTTTCTTGAAACCAAAGAAATCCATTGCATTTCATTGAAGCTAAGGTTTGATGTTTTTAAATAGTTTGATGGATTAATTAATTTGTTAGTTTAGTTTCATCTTCAAGGTGTAATGGCATTTGTGTTAATTTTTTTTTTTATTTTTTAAATTCCTTTTGTTCTAAGGCTGTCCGCAGCCTTGAAAATGCAACCATTGCAAATCATAAGTGGCATTTTTTTTTTCTTTTAAATGATGATGTGTTGCAATTTATATAATCATCAATATGTATAAATTATGTTTAAAGAGTTGCAATTTTTCTATTTGCAAGTTGACTCTCATTCTATATATTTTGATGTGTTAACTTTAAGATTTATCAAAATATATGGATATGTAGGTAATAAGTGCAAATTTTGAGTTATGTAAATTGACTCGGTCTATAGATTCAATCATTGAAAAGCTTAAAAAATTTTCATTAATTCATTTCATAAGAGATATTGTAGGTGACTTGCACGCAAGTAGATAATAGCATAAAATTGGCTCCTCCGACCTCTTCAATTATGATGCCTTCATTGGAATTTTCAGTTGTACACAATGTAACGACTTATTGTGCATTCATGAAATGTTATTATGTATATTTATTTATTATTTAATTTTTTTATATATTACTCCCTCCGTCCCATTTGATGTGTCTGGTTTGATTAACGAGGCTTGGCGGGGGGGGGGGGGGGGTTTGCTTTTATGACTACTTGCTTGCCCTATACTAGTTTTTGAAGCTTGGCTGCAAACCCTATACCTTGCTCTCTCACAATACTCCTTAATAACTAAGGATGGAATAACGGTTTATGATAATTTATTAATGCTAGTAAGTAGTAACATCGAGCAACTTATAAATGTGAAACACGTCATGCATGTTTAAAATTGCTGGAGTAAATGTCGGTGTCAAACGGTTATCACTATGCCAGGTTTAACATTGATGAAGTGAATGACAACCTCAAATGCTTATTACTAGGCTAAAATGTATAGTTAGCAGTGGAGACATAACTTTAATTCTTTATACTTGCGTAGCAGCTATAGCTACTGTGTTTTATGGGGCAGTTGTGAATAGCCCTGTGCATGCCCATACACATCTAGGCTAGCTCTGGTTTGGCGGTTTGTCTTTTTCTATTCCTTCATGCATGAGTGCTTTAATGCTCTCTATGACTCAAAAATCACTCAAAATAAACCTTAAAATGTTCATTTTTCTCAAATCATCAAATGATGTACTTACAGATATAAACAAAGAAAGTAAGATGTTTATCGAACTCCACCCTCACTATAAATAATTATTCTTACTATTTCACCACCCAATGTACACATAAGCATGGGTTTGGTGATGTGGCAACATATGGGTGCCAGTCAAAATGACAGAAATCTGATCTAATTTGGTCCTTCCTTAAAAAGAAAAGGACATCAAATGATAGAAAGAGATGTAGGGAAACAACAGCCCCAAAAAAAAAAAAACAACAAAAAAACAAAAGATGCTTAGCTTCTCAAGGATGTTGTTTCAAGAACCCTTTATTCAATCCCACTCAGATTCTTCTCCAGCAGCTTTAATTTTCATCAAATTAAACATCAGATTTATGTTTGGGGATCTATCAATCTTAAACCCCATCCAAAGATTCTGGGCCATCCCTAGCTTCTTACAACATATAAATTAAACCTCAAATCTTTTATATATCTACAGGAAATTAAACAACATTCACTTCTTCTATATATGCCTCTTGAATCCCACAGAAACAAACATATACAATGCAGATTATCAGTACAAACAAGGCCTTTCTGCTCCTTTTCATCTATATAGGATTGTTATTAGCAGTTCATCATGTTGAGGAAGCTTCTGCAATCAGAGTTCTGAGATCATCAGACAGACAAGAAGATTGTTTGCAGATGATGTTCATCAAGAGTTGGCATAGGAGTCTGCTAAGGAAGTAATGATCAGGCTCTGATGACAGGATTGAAGAACACAGACAGAAAGAGCAGCAAGAGCCTGCAAACAGAACATCATTCGATCCAAACCGGGCAAGCGAAAGGAGGGTTCGAAAAGGTTCAGACCCCATCCACAACAAATCCTGACAATCTTCATTGCAGATGGAGAAGCAAAACAGCAGGGCTATAAACTGCAGCCTGGCCTGCAAGAAGATAATGGCTTCTCTATTTTGGGTTTTTTTTTTTTTTGTTTTTGACATAGATGTGTGTATATAGTCTAAGCTAAAAGATTCAACAGCATTCAAGAGAGGCCATTATTGAGCCAAGTTGATCAGTCTATTGACTTGTTGACTTGGTAACACAAAGTTACAAGTTTGAGTCCCGCCTTTTTGAGCCAGTCAGCTATGACAACATAGGCTGATTTATCTTCTTGTGGTTATTTGTTAATTAGAGTCGCAAGATAAGATTTACCACGTGCACACTCTTGTATAATGGTTGCGGTTTCTCTCGTCACCCAATTGAGGCCATTGTTGTTGTCACAGCTTCAAGATGAGACAAATTAAAGTAGCTAGGATGACACATTTTGTATTTTCTTGAAACCAAAGAAATCCATTGCATTTCATTGAAGCTAAGGTTTTTTTGATGTTTTTAAATAGTTTGATGGATTAATTAATTTGTTAGTTTAGTTTCATCTTCAAGGTGTAATGACATTTGTGTTAATTTTTTATTTTTTATTTTTAAATTCCTTTTGTTCTAAGGCTGTCCGCAGCCTTGAAAATGCAACCATTGCAAATCATAAGTGGCATTTTTTTTTCTTTTAAATGATGATGTGTTGCAATTTATATAATCATCAATATGTATAAATTATGTTTAAAGAGTTACAATTTTTCTATTTGCAAGTTGACTCTCATTCTATATATTTTGATGTGTTAACTTTAAGATTTATCAAAATATATGGATATGTAGGTAATAAGTGCAAATTTTGAGTTATGTAAATTGACCCCATTAGAAATAAAATAGCTCAGCTCGGTCTATAGATTCAATCATTGAAAAGCTTAAAAATTTTTCATTAATTCATTTCATAAGAGATATTGGTGACTTGCACGCAAGTAGATAATAGCATAAAATTGGCTCCTCCGACCTCTTCAATTATGATGCCTTCATTGGAATTTTCAGTTGTACACAATGTAACGACTTATTGTGTATTCATGAAATGTTATTATGTATATTTATTTATTATTTAATTTTTTATATATTACTCCCTCCGTCACATTTGATGTGTCTGGTTTGATTAACGAGGCTTGGCTGAAGTTATTTGTAAGTGCAATGTTTATAATGCACATTAGTGTTGGCATAATTAATTGACAAACCTTAGTATAGTTTATTTTTTATTTTTATAATAAGTTAGGTTGAAGATTTCAATGCTCATTATGCTCCTGACAAAGTCTGCTTTGTTTAATCAAGCTTTATGAGTTGTTTTGAAATGAGTGGATATTATATTTTCAAGGGAGAAGTTTAAGCTAATGGGTTTTAAATGAGTGGATATTATATTTTCAAGGGAGAATTTCAAGCTAATGGTTGGGAAAGTTGGTTACGTGACTTTCTATATAAAGGAAGGTTTATGAAGCTTTAAAGTCACAATTTCACAAGTAAGAATTTCAAGATCTTTGAGCTAAGAATTTCCTAACACTGTTCCAGCAGAATCCTTGTTATTTCTACCTCGGTTCTTTGTGCATGATCTGGTGCTGATTCAGAAGATTGAGGCTGCACGAATCCAATCACGTAGAGATGTTTTGAAGATTATTTTTGATGAATGTTGATGTTGTAGGTGTTGGACCTTGTATCTGTTTAGCATTTCATCTCCCTGTAATCTTGGCAAACATCTAGTGGATTGGGCTGTCGTGGGTGCCCCGCAGAAGTAGGAGATTTGGCTCCGAACTGCGTAATCATTTGCTGTGTCCTGATTTTACTTTCTTTATCTTTTTATCCTTTTATGTTCTAATCAAAATAATTAAAAGGTTAAGATAATCTGTTTTAAAACTAAGTAGAATCATAAGGCTTCGTACATTCAAGATTCACGATTATCAATTTCATTATTTTTAATTCAATTTTTTCATAATATTAAGTATATTATTATATTGTATTGTAATAGAGTCAGTAGTACCAAAAAAGTATAGTATTAGTATACAAAATTTATATATTTAGAAAC
>CP025650.1:22476943-22555164 GCA_003576665.1 Ipomoea trifida
CTCACCTATACCTTGCTCTCTCACAATAATCCTTAATAACTAAGGATGGAATAACGGTTTATGATAATTTATTAATGCTAGTAAGTAGTAACATCGAGCAACTTATAAATGTGAAACACGTCATGCATGTTTAAAATTGCTGGAGTAAATGTCGGTGTCAAACGGTTATCACTATGCCAGGTTTAACATTGATGAAGTGAATGACAACCTCAAATGCTTATTACTAGGCTAAAATGTATAGTTAGCAGTGGAGACATAACTTTAATTCTTTATACTTGCGTAGCAGCTATAGCTACCTGTGTTTTATGGGGCAGTTGTGAATAGCCCTGTGCATGCCCATACACATCTAGGCTAGCTCTGGTTTGGCGGTTTGTCTTTTTCTATTCCTTCATGCATGAGTGCTTTAATGCTCTCTATGACTCAAAAATCACTCAAAATAAACCTTAAAATGTTCATTTTTCTTCAAATCATCAAATGATGTACTTACAGATATAAACAAAGAAAGTAAGATGTTTATCGAACTCCACCCTCACTATAAATAATTATTCTTACTATTTCACCACCCAATGTACACATAAGCATGGGTTTGGTGATGTGGCAACATATGGGTGCCAGTCAAAATGACAGAAATCTGATCTAATTTGGTCCTTCCTTAAAAAGAAAAGGACATCAAATGATAGAAAGAGATGTAGGGAAACAACAGCCCAAAAAAAAAAACAACAAAAAAAAACAAAGATGCTTAGCTTCTCAAGGATGTTGTTTCAAGAACCCTTTATTCAATCCCACTCAGATTCTTCTCCAGCAGCTTTAGTTTTCATCAAATTAAACATCAGATTTATGTTTGGGGATCTATCAATCTTAAACCCCATCCAAAGATTCTGGGCCATCCCTAGCTTCTTACAACATATAAATTAAACCTCAAATCTTTTATATATCTACAGGAAATTAAACAACATTCACTTCTTCTATATATGCCTCTTGAATCCCACAGAAACAAACATATACAATGCAGATTATCAGTACAAACAAGGCCTTTCTGCTCCTTTTCATCTATATAGGATTGTTATTAGCAGTTCATCATGTTGAGGAAGCTTCTGCAATCAGAGTTCTGAGATCATCAGACAGACAAGAAGATTGTTTGCAGATGATGTTCATCAAGAGTTGGCATAGGAGTCTGCTAAAACAGGAAGCTAATGATCAGGCTCTGATGACAGGATTGAAGAACACAGACAGAAAGCAGCAGCAAGAGCCTGCAAACAGAACATCATTCGATCCAAACCGGGCAAGCGAAAGGAGGGTTCGAAAAGGTTCAGACCCCATCCACAACAAATCCTGACAATCTTCATTGCAGATGGAGAAGCAAAACAGCAGGGGCTATAAACTGCAGCCTGGCCTGCAAGAAGATAATGGCTTCTCTATTTTGGGTTTTTTTTTTTTTTTTTGGGAGTTTTTGACATAGATGTGTGTATATAGTCTAAGCTAAAAGATTCAACAGCATTCAAGAGAGGCCATTGTTGAGCCAAGTTGATCAGTCTATTGACTTGTTGACTTGGTAACACAAAGTTACAAGTTTGAGTCCCGCCTTTTTGAGCCTGTCAGCTATGACAACATAGGCTGATTTATCTTCTTGTGGTTCTTTGTTAATTAGAGTCGCAAGATAAGATTTACCACGTGCACACTCTTGTATAATGGTTGCGGTTTCTCTCGTCACCCAATTGAGGCCATTGTTGTTGTCACAGCTTCAAGATGAGACAAATTAAAGTAGCTAGGATGACACATTTTGTATTTTCTTGAAACCAAAGAAATCCATTGCATTTCATTGAAGCTAAGGTTTGATGTTTTTAAATAGTTTGATGGATTAATTAATTTGTTAGTTTAGTTTCATCTTCAAGGTGTAATGGCATTTGTGTTAATTTTTTATTTTTTATTTTTAAATTCCTTTTGTTCTAAGGCTGTCCGCAGCCTTGAAAATGCAACCATTGCAAATCATAAGTGGCATTTTTTTTTTCTTTTAAATGATGATGTGTTGCAATTTATATAATCATCAATATGTATAAATTATGTTTAAAGAGTTGCAATTTTTCTATTTGCAAGTTGACTCTCATTCTATATATTTTGATGTGTTAACTTTAAGATTTATCAAAATATATGGATATGTAGGTAATAAGTGCAAATTTTGAGTTATGTAAATTGACTCGGTCTATAGATTCAATCATTGAAAAGCTTAAAAAATTTTCATTAATTCATTTCATAAGAGATATTGTCATATTGGTGACTTGCACGCAAGTAGATAATAGCATAAAATTGGCTCCTCCGACCTCTTCAATTATGATGCCTTCATTGGAATTTTCAGTTGTACACAATGTAACGACTTATTGTGCATTCATGAAATGTTATTATGTATATTTATTTATTATTTAATTTTTTTTATATATTACTCCCTCCGTCCCATTTGATGTGTCTGGTTTGATTAACGAGGCTTGGCTGAAGTTATTTTTAATTCAATCTTTTCATAATATTAAGTATATTATTATATTGTATTGTAATAGAGTCAGTAGTACCAAAAAAGTATAGTATTAGTATACAAAATTTATATATTTAGAAACTACACTAAAAGTGTTATTAAACACAAAAAAAAAAAAATCAAATTTAAAAATAGGTAAAGATACTAAAGAAAATAAACAAAGAAGAAATAGTTGATTTGACCAATGAATAGTAAGTATAACAGATGGAGTAGTATTTTTGAAATAATTTTAAAGTTTTTCAACAAATGCAATAAATTTTAATTATAACTTAAATTATGAAAAAAAAAAATTATAATGAGAATGATAAGAATTGATATAATATAAGTATCATTTTAGTTCTTCGAGAATTCAAATATGACCACAAATATTATAATGAAAAAAATTATTTAAAAAAGAATGAGATAGAAACTTACAGAACCAGAGTAAATTCCTTTAACTTTGATAGTTTTATTCGAAGTTCTTATTCTTTCTTGATCTTTGAGAATTTAAGAAAAAATTTTCCGCATCTCGTTGAGAATTCAAATATAATTACAAATAATACTAAAACATTAAAAAAAAACTTTAAAAAAGAATGGGAGAAAAATTATTGAACGGAAGTAAATTTTGTATTTTCGTTGATGCTGATAATTTGATTTGATCATTGATCATTTAAAATGTTAAAAAAAAAAGGTTAAATCATTTATGTGCAAGTGTAACTAGGCCGGCCAAAGATTTAAAAAATAAGTATATGAATAAGCGTGCATTTTATGTTTTATTAAGAAAAAACATCTTAATATGTTTGTTTAATTTTGTAGAATATTAAAGTTATTATGAGTATTTTAAAAATATTGTATATAGTCAAATCTCTATATTGTATCAAGCAAATCCTATACATTCACTAATAAGGTGAATGCTATATATATGTGTAAATAATAATGTCAATACATCAATTCAAACAAAAAAGGCATTATTTTAAACACCATTGAAATTTATGAGAATAGAGAAAAGTGTTATGTAAATTACAATTAAAATTTTTGAAAATAGAGAAAAATGCTAGGTAAAAAAGTAAATCTCATTTTCAATTGTTGAATATAATCCCATAACAAAAGAAATAGATGTAGATATCAAGTTATGATATTCAAATTTCAAACCCGACCTCCTACTAAATAATAGTGTAATTAAAAAGATGGTTTGAATCAATTATATTCCTTGTGATGTTATCTTTGCTTGCATTCGACCAAATAATTATTAAATTAATAGTATGTAAAAATTATTAAACCTATTGGAATAATTTTGAATAGATTAAAAGGTGGTTGTTTCTTTTCTGGGCCTATATTTTTATGTGGGCCTGTCTTTCTTATTGGATCATGGTTCAAAGGCCAATTAATTTAATTAAATAAGAAGCCCATTTCGGTTGGGCCGTAAGTCCAGATAAATGCTGTGCTTTTATACTGACCGTTCGATCTAGGGCTACCGGATTCATATACCCTACTCACCATCCTTCTTCTCCAAAACAAAGAAACAAACCTAACCCAGAGTTCAGAGAGTAAAAATGGTGCAGCGGCTGACCTATCGCAAGAGGCATAGCTATGCCACCAAATCCAACCAACACCGGGTCGTCAAAACCCCTGGTATTTCACCTCTCTCTCTTGAATTTCTGCATTTACATTGTTTTTCAGGGGGAATTTGTGTGTTTACATTATTCCATGATATAATCTTGGGATATTTGTGATAAAAATGCGTTCTTGATTGGTGGGTGTTGGAAATATGGTGTGAATAGGTGGGAAGCTGGTGTATCAGAGCACAAAGAAGAGGGCTAGTGGCCCCAAGTGCCCTGTAACTGGGAAGAGAATCCAAGGGGTATGTGTTTTTCTGCTTGTTTTCTTCTCATACATATTTGATCAATTTAATTACTTTTTGATTGCATAGTATTTTGCTTTGATTAAGGATTTGCCCTGTTCTTTTTGTCTTCTGATTGTGTTAAGTGTATACTTAGCTTGTATGAAATTTCACCCTCTATGTTAATAGTTCCCTTGTGTTCTTGTTGAAATCACTAGTTATTGTGCTCACATTTGCCTATTTTGATCCATATTTAATATTTTTATTTAGTATTATTATTACAGTTTATTAATAGATTTCATGTATTACAATCCTTGTTTGGTGTAGGAGTGAGTGTTCATGGTAGAGGGCTTTTTGTAGTTATTGGAATGTGATGTGAATTTATGCAAGGAAAGTTTTGGTATAGGGGCTAATGAATCAATGGTTAAGAAGAACATTGCCACTTTGTCGGACACGATTTTGAGTTTGTGTTATATGTTTGTGGAACATTAGTTGATTGATGAATGTAGCATGTTTGTACTACCTTAGTGCGAGTGTTTGTCTATGTTTCTGTTTCTGACTGATTTTACACATTATTTTGAAAGATTGGTTTTGAGCAATTTATGTTTTGTATCCTCTTCTCGGAGGAAGTGTAAAATTGATTAGAGTTTCTTAACCACGTTAGTGTGAAATGATCTAAGTCGGTCTATGCTCTTCACGTCTGCAGATTCCTCACTTGAGACCCGCTGAATACAAGAGGTCTAGGTTGCCTAGATGCAGGAGGACTGTGAACCGCCCCTATGGCGGAGTGTTGTCCGGCAGCGCTGTCAGGGAAAGGTAACACCGACTTCTTTTCCGACCTCTACCCCACCCGCAATGTTACTCCATAGTCCATATCGATTTCTAAACAAAATTTTTGCCATAGTCTCCACCCACAACGTTACTCCATAGTCCATATCGATATCTAAACAAAATTTTTGCAATCGTCTACGTGTTATGTGGTTTATGCAGGATCATCAGAGCGTTTTTGGTGGAAGAGCAAAAGATTGTGAAGAAAGTTTTGAAGATTCAGAAGGCGAAGGAAAAGCAAGCTTCTAAAGCCTAAGTTGTGTTTGTGCTGTGCAAGACATGACTGTCTGCTTTTAGACAACCTATTTTTGGATACATCTTAGCATTTAAGGATTCTTGAATGTGTATTTTCATGTTTTTTGGGATACTCAGATTTGTATTTTTCTTCATGTTTTGTTGAATGTTTATCTCACTTCTTATGCTAAGATTTTGTTTTGCATGTTACTCCGGATTATTTAGGATAGGTGCTTTACTTCTAATTAAGTTCTCAAGAACGTAACAACCAATAATACCCCTCAGTGTGTACATTTTAATTATAGAGTTGACAAACTGAGAAATTCTCTACTGGAGACATAAAATTTTCTATTTTCCAATAGGGACGAGGATGAGGAGTATACTTTTATCCTCGTCCCAACCCATCCCATTGTCATTCCTACTCAGATTTCATAATGATAGTGATTTGTGCCATGGCTATTCAGATGTGGATCTAGAGGGGGTCGGGAGGGGCAATGGTTTGTGATAGCTTAGTCGGTAGTGAGTATGTTTTATAATAAAAGGTGATCAAACCTTGTTAACTACATTATAATTTAGATAATTTTATCTTTTTTTTTTTTTTTTTTTATCTCACTTTGCGAGATTTTTAATCATAATTATAATTGTGATATTTATGTAATTCAATTATGAAAACTATTTTTTAAAAAATTTTGCTTTTACGAAACTATCTAGTTAATGTAATATAATCTAGAAGTTTCAATTGCTCCATCGTTTCAAAATTAATCTATAAATACTTAGAATTGATATAATTAAAATAAGGGAAAATGACACTTTTTCCCCCTATGTTATGTGCATATAGCACTTTTCCCCCCTGTGTTATTAAAGTGGCACTTTTTCCCCCTGAAATGTTAAATAGACATTTTTACCCTTAAAATAATTATTTCATTATTTTTTTCTCCAACAAATTATTACTTATATGTATAGATGATCACGATTCGGTTCAAACCTAACCAAACACTGTAGCAATCATACCGAAATAGTATGGACGGTTCTGGTTACGATTCAGAACCGAAAAAATAAAATTAAATAATTGTTGAACTGTAAACCAGAACTGAACCACATTCATATATAGTGAAAATGATCAAACACTTATTTGATAAATCAGTACGGTTCGATTCCAATTTCGATTTTGAACCGCCAATCAAAACTTATTTATTTATTTTTATAATTTTATTTCTTATTTAAAAATAGTATAAATTTAACAATTATTTTATTATATTTTTTTCGGTTCTGAATTGTAACCGTAACCATCCATACTTTTTAAGTTCAAGTGCTACGGTGTTTGATTAGGTTCGTATCGAACCGTAATCTTCCATGCATATTAGTAATATAATTGGTTGGAGAATAAAAATAAATGAAATAGTTTGTTTTAAGGGCAAAAATGTCAATTTAACATTTCAGGGGGGAAAACTACCACTTTTAAAATAACTGAGGGGGAAAAACTGCCACTTTGATAACTCAGGGGGAAAAAGTGCTATATGCACATAACTTAGGGGGAAAAAGTGTCATTTTCCCTTAAAATAAAAAGTATTTATGAATATTGATGGTGTTAATGTGTTATTAGAGTTGGGCCCTTTTTTTTTTTTTTGGTGGTTTGGGGCCAAGCCCAAACAAGGAGGGGTGCTAGGGCCTAGGTAGAAGACTGGACTATGCAAGATGAGCCAAAGTAAGAAGATGTGCAAACTAGGAGGCGAGGAGGAGATTGCGGAGGGAGCGGGTAGCCGGCCACCGGTGGCTTGACGTGAGGGGTGCAGTCGTGCCCCTCGGCGCCCCGGTGGCGTGGCCAGTCACCTCAGGTGGTGGCTGGCCGGGCCGCCACCCTGGGCGACCAAGGACGCTAATAGGCGCACGCTATGCTGCCATTTCTTCACGGGGATTCTGTGAGGAGTTTGTACATGGCTTTTGATGGGTGGTTGAGGCTGTTATCGACAGGACTACGTGGGACTCGTGTTTGATCGGGGTTGACACCGTCTGCACGCCGTACACGTGGTGGGTGTAGGAAGTTTCTTTAGTAGTATAAGGAGGGGGGGGGGGGGGGGGGGGTCTGGTCCATGTAAAGGCATCCCTCAAGATACGATCTACTTGCTAGCTCAGTGGTCTAAGCCTTATCCTTCCTGCTAGTGTGCTTGGATTCAAATCCTGGTGGTAACATAGTTAGGGTATTTTATTATATTTATTCATTAGTTCTTTATTTATTTATTATTTGGAACGTCATTTTGGACTAGTAGTTTTGAATTTTGTACAAATTTTTTGGCCTCACGCCCTGAATAATAATATCATTATTCTCCTATCTAGCTCGTTCGATATTACTACACCCGATTTATAGTAAATCTGATCCAATAAAACCATCAAATATCATAATGATAAAGATAATATGCAATTAATAACAACGTAACCATTTCATATTTTATTATATATATATTTTATCTCATTTTAATCTTATTTAATTTTTCGCCCCCGCTAAACAAAGTTTCTGGCTCTCCGTGGCTATTGATATTAATCTTTGGTGGTTATTGGTGACAATGATGGCAGATCGCGACAGTGGTCAGAAATTGTTTTTTCGAGAAAAAAAAAAAAGTTTGCAGAATATTAGCAATAGCATGCATCCATGCATGTCGATCATATAAGGCTGTTTTTATCCCTTTAAGGTGATGTGGAATAAATAAATAAAAAATAATAATTTACCCTTTTTGAATTTTTTCTCTGAATTTCCCTTATGATGTGACTTTCACTCATTGAGTGTCATGAATGAATTAACTCATCATTAATTTTAAAAATAAAATTAGTAACCAATTAACTAATGACACATCATGAGACATAAATTCGGAGAAAAAATAGGAGAGGTATCTCGCATTATTCTAAAAAAATAGGAGAGGTACATGACCAAAAAAGAGACGTATAAATTTGGCTTTGTTGTGAGCCCGTTATGCTTTGCTAGCAACCGTTGGGTGGTAAGAAATTAATATTGTTGTGGCCCTGTGCGCCCACAATTTATAGGACAAAAAAATAGAGCATGACAAATTATTCTGTGGACTCGGGGTTCACCATGCAAGATGGATTCAAGTCCAAAATACACAATTTACATACGAAATATTTACAATTTATATGCTCAATGTTCACAATTTACATACTAAATGTTCACAATTCAAATTGTGAACCTAACATTCAGTATGTAAATGGACACATGTCCATATTGTAAGGTGGACCCGGATCCATGGTATAACTATTGATAAAGCATATGTGTATCAGGGTATGGATTTGGCCCTGTTGTGAGCCGTGAGCCCGCTCGATTTATGAGGTATATAAATTTGGCCTTGTTGTGAGACTATGTTGCTTTGCTAGCAACCACAAGGTAGTATGAATTTGTCATTATTTTGAGCTCGCAATTCATAAGACAATTAAAAAAAAAAAAAGTATTAAGGTCTTGTTATACCTTGCGACTTACCTATTTCACCCATCTCCCTGAAGTAAAGGGCTCTCAAACTTATAACAATACTCAATATTCTATTGTAACTAATTTGAACCTCATACAAATGTTACAACATTTTTCTCAAGATGGATTAAGTGCATATGTCAGATCCAAAAAAGGAGATCAAACCTAAATAAATTGACTAATTAATCTTGAAACTACATTACATTAAGAACAAGCTAAGTAACACCAAATTTAGTTCATTCATCATGTCAAGTGTAACACTTGCTAGTAGAATAACTAGTACTAGATATCTCACTAGGGCATGGTGAAGACTCCCACACCAAACTAGACAACTTCCATGCATTCTCAGCCCCCATATTCAAAGGAAACCCATTGAAAGAAAACCTAATGGATTCATCAATTATGTTTGATGATTCCTTCCCCACCACCACAACTGCACCACCACTACCACCACCACCACCACCATCTTGCAGGCTGCCCTCCACGGCATTCTCCGGCCCCACCACCGAAAACCCATCGTTGATCAGCCCACCATAGTCTACCGTGCTCTCACCTGAGCCCTTCCCTACAAACTCCCCAAACACCGAGTTTGACATGTCTAATAGCAAGGAAGATGCATCATTAATGGTGGGTTTTTGCAAGGGAGGGTGGGTGAATAGGGAAGGGGGGAATGTGTAGCTTGTGGAGGGGTCATTGTAGGGGAGGAGATCTAGGCCCATGATCTCCGGGGAGTTTTTGAAGTCATGGGTTGCCATGGACACTTGATTAAGGTTGTTGGGGTTTTGGGTTAGGAGGGTTTGTTGTGTTGTGGTGGTGGTGGGGGTTTGGGGTATGGTTGGAGGTGATGATGAGACTACCCATGAATGGGAAAGTGCCCTTTGTGCATTGGAGTTTGCTTTCTTGAAAATCCTGCATATTGCCCATGCATCCTGAAAAAACCAATGCACATTTTGACCTAGTTAATGTCAAATGTTTAATACATTAAACAAAACAAAAATGGACCAATTTCAAACATATATATATTGCTTTCATATGCACTAATCAAGAAAGGATGAAGCATTTCAAGAATACACGTATAACACCCTTAATTAATTATATCATTTACAAAAATGTTCATAATTGTTATTTAAATGTGTATTATGGGCAATACATATCTTATGACTCTAGTTAACAAATGACTACAAAGAAAGTAAACTATCTAGATTGCCCAAAAGCCAATAGGTAGATTTTATAAAGAGTCAAACTTAGAATTTTGTTGTTACCAAAAGTTCTTTATGTTATATTAGTGTGGCTGTTTTATTTTTAGGATACTTAATATCAATTCGTGCAATATGCACCGTCATATCCAACTTCACATTTTCAAAATCTTAGTCTAGTCCGACCGACCTTTGTTGGTAGTCGATGTTCTTAGTTTAATCATTTTCGGAGGGTATGTAGAAACAAAAATTTTCTTAGATCCTTAAAGGGGTTTAAAAATTGATCGAGAAGTTAAGGTCATTTCGGACCAAAAACTCTTATTTTTGACTACTCCGAGCTGTTGAAAAATTGATTGTTAAAGTCATTTCTAACAAGAAATCCTTATTTTCGACCACTTTGAGTGGCCAGAAAATTAATCAAGAAGGTCATTTCGGACTAGAAACCCTGATTTTCCACTACTTTAGGTGAGGGTTGTGTAGTTTATACTTACATTGGGAGGGATATTTTTGTCCAAACATCGTTTGGGGGTGGAGATATCGGAGATGGAGGGCAGGCGGAACTCATGCATCATCCAATCGGTTTTGATCCCTCTGGCGGCTCTACCTTTGTAGAACACAAGGGATTTCTTGAGTCCGATGCACTTGGACGTCTCCGACGAGTAGATCGGCCGGTCGGTTCCGGTGGCCTTCCAAAAACCCGCCCCCGTCACCCGGTTCGGCCGTGCACTGTTCCTGTACTTCCGATCCCGAGGACAGTAAAAATACCATTCTTTTTCCCCCACCGCCGCTAGCTCTGCTTATTGTCACCAAACAAAACAACATTATTTCATATGATCAATAATATTTTCTTAAAACATGTATCTATCTATCAAACACATTTGGGTCACTAAAGAAACTCGTAGTTACTACTCAAAAGTAGGTGTAGGCTAGATTGGTAACATATATAACCTACCTTATTACCCTATACAGCAAAGAAAAACAGATTTTGGTGACAAGGGAAGTCCAAAATCACTATTCTAGGGCATGTGGACTGGCCTGGGTAAAGCGTTTTGTGATCCTAATAGGCAAAGAATCACAAAGAGGGTAAACTATCCAGCTTAAATTGTCTATGTATTGAACATATTTATCATCACATGACTTGTGAACCCAAAGAAAAAAGAGGGTTTTATGTGGATTTTGTCATCAAGATCAAGATCTAGAGAGGGGGGGGGGGGGGGGGGGGGGGGGGTTGTGTGTGCATGCATTCATGAAACTCACACCCCAAACCATCAAAGATCTAGCCTCAGTTGTAACCGACCCTAGACATATTTCGGCATTTTCAACTTAAGACACATCTAGTGTCAGTTTTGAAAACCGATACTAAATATCATCGAAACATGGTAAAAGTGTGGAAGGGTGTTGAATTGGTTCATATATATGATGGTGACTTACTTGGGAGATCCCATGGATCATATTTATAGATGTCAAGTTGTTTGATGAGCTCAATGGAGAGGGGTTTATGTTGGACCTTCTTCTTCAGATAAAACCCTACAAGCTCTTCATCTGTGGGATGAAACCTAAAACCAGGCAACATAACTTCATCCATTATTTTCTCTGTCTGATCACTACTTCTCCCATCCATAATAATCTCCCCAACCCAACCCAACACTCTTTCTCTTACTAAACCCACAAAACACCCAAGAAAATGAGCTCTTCTCTGCAGACAAACAGGCAGACCAAAACCTGGCTGGTTAATTATATTATCTGCAGACAAACCAGAGAGGTTTAGGTAGCAGAAAATAAGGAAACCCTTTTTAGCTTTTGTGTTGGGAGATCAGGAAGAGAAGTATATAGAGGTAAAAAGCATGAAAATCCAAAGAGATAAGATGGAGAAAGAGGTCGAAGATGGGAATGGAAGTGTGTAATATAATTAAGAAGAAGCCATTATATGCTTCCTCGCTAGGGGTCTGCCCCCGAAGGTTCAGCCGCCTTTTCTGCTGACTTTTAGAGTACTACATACGAAATCTCACCTCTCTCTCTCTCATGCCAATTTTAGCACACGTTAATTTATCGGTCAAAATTTTGTTTTTTTTTTTAATACTCATATTTGTATATCCTCAAATTAGACTAATTTAGCTGAGTCTCGGCCAATCAAGATTGTTCTCTTAACTTCTAAGAGTACTACTGCATACACATGATGAATTCATAGTTTATCGAGTAACTATGTGACTGTAAATAAATTTTTTAAAAAAAGTGTAAGTTCAATTTTTTTGGCGACGGGAAAACTCGCAGACCTCACTCGCAATTATTACTTGAGAGCGTGCCTTGAAAAATGATATATATTCTCGTGTAATAACCTTCAAATCACATAGAAGTAAACTGCATCATGTGCAACAAGTTCAATTGAGAGGATGTTGGCAAGAAGATACATCAGAAAGAAATATCACAACGAAAGTTATTCGAAAAAAATTCTTCTCCCAAAAGGTTGAATCACATAGGCAAAAACCCCCTTAGTTTGAGAGGTTGCTCCCACATTGATGCTGGTGAGACTCAATTCTGGTCTCTTCTCCCAAACTTCACCCCTTGTGACCAGTTGAGCTACCCATGCAGGCTTCGAAAAAAATTCTAAAAGTATGCATGATTTGGTGATAAGTTATGCACCCGACCTTTTAAACAGTAAATCTAAGTTCGAAGATCTATTATTGTTAATATTATTATGTCATGCTTGTGCCTTAACTTGAAACTATTTTAAACTTTTACCATTATTAAAATTTAGCTTAAAAAATTATAACTTAGGGTATATTTTAATCATCAACTAACAAGAAAGAAATGTAAAAGAAAATGAAAATACAGCTACCAAGAAACCCTAGCAAAGTCAAGAAGATGGTCTACACCCCCATAATAAATGACACTTATTTCTCACTTTAATGCCTTTCATTTACACAACTTAACTGTTTTTTTATTTTTTTTTAAATTTTTAAGAGAATGAAAACTCGCAACCACTCATTTGAGAGAGTACAGCAAACAGGCCTTACAAATCATGCGGAAAAAGAAGGTAAAAAAAAGAAGATCGACATAGAGGGTGTTCTCAAGAATCCAACTTGTGATTTTCTAGTATCTAGTACGAGAATCATAATCTACCAACTCGGTCACCATTTTCAAGCCAATAACTAATAAACTGCTATTTGTTTAGTACAAATTGAGGAGTCTAAAGATTGCCAAATCAAATGCTATGGGGATTAGGACATAAGTGTTAGATTTTCAAAGGTTTTAAAACTTAAGGTTATAATATATGAAAGTTGGTAGTAATCAATCAATAAATATACATGCATGCAACAAGACAAAGCAACCTAGATTATATTAATTTAGGTTTAATTTGAATTGTTATTAGGAAAAATGGGTTCAAGAAAGCAAGTCCCAAAGCAGAAGGGCACAAAATTATATATAAATATTAAGATTATGACAGACCCCTATAGAGAGAGGGCTGTGAAGATATAGCCAGCCTGCAGACTCTGCAAATCAGACTTTTTATTAAATTTTTTTTTGGAGTTTAGAATAGGGTTTGCATAGTTTTCTCAGGATCCAAAAATCCCATTTCTATTCCATTCTTTGCAGCTTCTATTCCACTGACCTGTCAGGTTAAAAATATATATATATATATATATATATACATATATAAGTATTCTGTGGGTACCCATATATATATTTTGACTGATCATCATAGAAGATGAGAAGATGCCTTTTGCTAGCTGTAGTGTTGTGTATGTGTATGTGGGGGAGGTCAAAAAGTCAAAGGGCATATCATGTGTGGGGACCACTTAGATCCTATGTGGCATGTTGTGACTTGTGACAAGCAAAATCTTGACTACTACTCCTGGATAACAGGGCTGGCCTTTTGTAACAGTTATTGCATGTTGAAGTGAAAAAGGAAAAAAAGTCAATCTTTTTGGTGGAACCATTTGTTCTCATTGGTTTCTTTTTACTGATTTCTTGACATGATATATATGTAATATGATGCATGCAATGTATGCCTTTGTAATGATTGGTGAGGAGTGATACCTCTTCATGCAAAAATTTAGAAATCAGAAATTGTGAGGACAAACAATTTTGAGTATTAAGAGCTTACCAATATGTCAGAAATTATACTTAATTAGTAGGAAGTGACACGAAGTGGTTCTTCCAAGTAGAATGTCATGAGTTCGAGCATTAGTAGAGACAATATGGACTCTTTGTGTTTCAATAGGTTGAGAAAATAGTATATTTGTGTAGTATCTGAGGTTAAGTAACTTTATTTTCTTATACTTGCTTAAAAGTCAGTGTCAATGGTGGGCTCGACTCTCCAAGCTGCATGTTGTGCAATAGAAATAATATATGGACTCCATTATTGTCGTGATTTTATTGATAGAAGAAAGCGGTAGAATGCAACTTTTTTTAGATGGTCATCACTCAAGTGAGTAAAAAATGGGGTGTGCATTATTACTCTTTACAAATCTATTTAACATTATAATTGTATGAGTTTTTGTGATTCTGTCTTGGGGAAATCTAACAGTTTTCAGTTATTGGAAAGTTGGAAAAATATTTAGCCCTTTTGGTAATAAATGATGACATTTCAAACTCAGTAATAACGATGAAACTCATGAAAGATTTTTCACATTTGATTAAGATTTTTTTTTTTAATCAAATGTGAAAAATCTTTCATGAGTTTCATCGTTATTGCTGATCAATTATTAAAATTGGCTGAAAATCTTACTACTTTTTTAATGGTGGAAAATTTTAGTTAGTTAAACATCAATGACCATGAATGTTTGGAAACTAAAATTTATATTTTAAACACATCAATGACCATGGTTATCAGTTATGTTTCTTCTAGACAGTGGTAAGCATTACTACGGTTCAGTTCCAGTTCTGAAAAATGTTAATTTAGAACCGAAACCTTGTTCCTATTTAAATTTCTAGTTGGAACCCCTTTTTTCCTTAAAAACCAGGCTTTTCTATTTTATATTTTGTTCTGGTTCCCAATTTTAATAAACTGGAACCAGAATCTTTTCTGGTTTGTTTGTTACAGTGTTTAATTCGATTGAAATTCAATTTTGATTATAGAGATTGATTTTTTTTAATATAACTAATGAAAGTAAATGATATATATATGGAAACAACTGCATTGTAAACTGTGAAACGTCATTTTTTAAGGATAAATTAAGTTTGAAAGTCCTAACCCAGCTTGAATTTTTTTTATTGGTTGCCTAACTTCACCATAAATTAATAATCAGTTAACATAATAATCAAATATAAAAATTTATTTTTCTATATAAAAAAACAATAATTACACGTAATGGATCAGAATGAACATTAAGCAGTGATTTTTGTATTAAAAAAATGTAACATTACTCTCCTCCCAAGTGATTTTTGTAAAAAATGTAACATTACTCTGAAAATATTTTTCAACGATACATGCATTCACCATTCCATTCTTGATTGTTTTTATGGTCCAACCCTTTTTGTCTTCAATAATCTTAAAAACAAATTTCAACAACCAGTCAATTAAAATCGCACATCGAGACTATTCATGTTTGTGAGTTTGTGCCGTGTTATATATAGTAGGACATAGGCCTTAAGGTAATCAAAGACCTCTGGTTAAATTAGAAAAGACTCACGCGCACGGCACACGCCATCTCATCCTCATCCCATGGGTAAAGAGCTGATCAAGTGTTTTTATGGGTGACGAGGAAAATCCGCAACCGCTACATTATCTGAGGGCATGCCCTCGGCAAATCCTGCTCCAGTGTAATAGCCACGTAAACCTTACATGATCGCAGAGAGGTAACTTGCGCAAGGAAGACCATATGTGACAGACTAGACCACTAATCTATTTACAAGATCCAAACTCTTGATAGTTTTTTTTTTTTTTTTTTTTTTTTTTGTCAGGTCACGAGTTGTGATGAGCAGACCCTAATTGTAGGAAGCACCTTTAAACCCGTAAAGTAATCCATGTTCGCATCCGGCCGGCCCAATTAAGGGACAAGTATATATATATATATATAAATTTGTTAGGATCGAAAGTAAGATTAAAAGATGAATAGCAAGTTGTATGGAAAAACAGGCCATGGATTTCCTCAAATCACCTTGCTTCTTGAAAAGCAATTATGTGAGTGTTCTACTCAAACAATGCAACACTCTCATAGAAGTTTGAATCCCTTGCAAAAACCCTAAAACCAAAGTTGAATTAAGGTTGTATTTAATTAATTTTTGTGGTACGTACTTATATATATAGTTAATATATAAGGTTTGGTATTAAATGTGGAGAGGGTTCATTGAGTCAAATGCCCAACTTGGGGACTTCAAAACTTAGTGAAAATCCAGAAATCTAACCCTCGTTTCAAACCCATCTTGTCCCTTCTTTAATTTGACCTTGGGTTTCCTACCCAAACGTGTACACCAACCTTTTAAATATGACATTGTAATTAGGGAATTTTTTTTTATTATTAAAAAAAAAAAGTCTTTACATTTCAAACTCATGATGTTATAGCATCCAAAGGCTTCCTCTTTTCATGTGATGAACTACTACTTGCCTCATCTTTATCACACTGATTACCCTCTATCAATTTTCAAAGTAGGAACGTACCCTGAGAAATCTTTAAATTTGGTATTCAAATTTATCAAATGGACCCTTTTTGTCCCATGTCACTAAGTTTTATATATTAAGGATAACATTTTAATATTGAGAGCTCCAGTTACTCGATCTTACTGGATAAATCAGAAGATATATTTTAAATTGATGGTTAACGAACATGTTTTTTAAAAAGGTTTATACATTGGTGTCCATAGTAAGGGAGTCTTGATCTTATATTTCACTCATACTTAGTAATGATGTCAAGTGGCCGGGTTAAAGAGCTCAAACCAGATAAGTATTAACTTGTACGTATTTGAAAAAAATAGTCAAATAAGCCCCTTAAGTAAACTAAATAGTACAATTGAACACCCTAACAAAAAAAGAAAAAAAATCATTTAAGTCCTCTAAACCGGTAAAAAAGCCTTATTAAGTCCTATAGTTGCCTATTTATTAGGCCACTACTTATTTGGGGCACACATTACCTTTTGAATACAGACTGACTAAAAATTAACCAAAAAGAATAAAATAGCACAAAAGTAATTGCATGAAACACAGAACAGTGCTGCAATTTTGATTGAACAAATTAATGTGCCAAAAACATGTTTGAATATAATACAGACTAAAATTCTGGCAAGAATACATTACAGGTCAAACAGCTACTAGAAATCTATGAAATAAACAGTTATGACTTAAGATGAAGGCTGAATAAGAAAATGCCATAGTCACTCCTCAATCTGAATCAAGATGCTTGTATTATTTCCTTGATGTCATATCCTTGAAGCTACACACAAAATAGAGTTCGATGTAACGATTATATCGGAACAGTGCAACGTTATCACAGTTGTAAACGTTACTTTATTGATGGCAGTTAATAGGTCATTATGTCATGATTATTAGCGGTTTCAGTTACAAACGGTTTATGATAGTTGAAAGGTATATATATATATATATATATATAGTATAGGGTCCTCCCAGGCTCCCACTAGTTAGTCACCATACGCCAGCTATAGTAGAAAGGTGTTAAGAGTCCCACATTGAAAAAAGAAGAAAGAACATATGAGTTTATAAGGCCATGAGTTAGACTAGCTAATTGATTGGATTCAATCTTTTAGTGTGGTTTGGCCAATGTGCATTATAGCCCTCCCTATCCAGACTGGCTTTTTACTAGTCTACCGATAACAATGGCCATCAATAAGTTTCTCGATCAGTCGATCTAATGTTAAAGAAGCAACATGGGATGCAAGTGAGAAGCAATAAGATATTTGCTTGAGGCCATGGAGTGAAACGATTGATTTTAAAAAGAAATAGCGAGTTCAAGAGAAAGCGGTAACTAACGAGTACGGGGAGTTCATCAAGGGATTTTCTGCAAAGCGGAACTCTTAAAGAAGAACAAGTCGTGGGATGATCAATTTACCTGGAGGAAGGTCAGAAGCAAGATAACCCCCGAGTTCCAACACGCATGAATTGTGATTGGCGTGAGAAGATTTCGTGTTTGAGCATATGAAAATCCTAGAGCAGTCCCTGAATATATTTGACATCGTGAGTTCGGGATGACTGATTGATAGTGGTAGAAAAAAGCCACCAAATCGTATTGCAGATTAGCTTCTTAAGTATAATGTTCTTTAACAATATCAAAATCATTAAATTGTTAGGAACAGCCAGATGCTAAAACAAATACCGAGTACAAAAAGCTGAGGAAATTCTCCAGGAGCTAGATGTGCAACAGCAAATACAGAGGCGCTGAGAAGGATTGACAGCGGTGTAGGCAGCCTGCAAAGACCGGCAAACAAAAAGACCGTAAAATCACCCGAGATCCATTAAACCAGTTTCCATCTTCATATGAAGAGCTTTGAATTGTATGTATATGTCCGGTTTACTATTCATTGGTCAAACCAACTTCAACAGATAAGTCTCATTAACTGAACCAGACACAAAATGGGACGAAAGAGTAATTATTAGAATATAAAGACCGAAGAATACCACTTAGTCAGGGAGACCATAAGAAACCCTCTAAAAATAGTCTCCTCAAGAATTGGAGCAAGGACGCCCGTAATGCCCAACAGACTTGCAGTGCTACATTAAAAACAACAATTGTCACTTTAGGTATGGACCCGCTTCATAAAATGGTATCGTCTTACCAAAAATATAGCACATAAAACTCGGCATACTCTTTGATAGCAATACCTGATAGTTGAAGAGCCAATCAACGGAAGCAAGCGAACAAGAGCATCAGTCTGAAACAAGTGCCAGTAATAAGTCACATATCATTTACGAGTTAACCGTAAATAACAGGAACACTCTATGTTCCCTTTCCCGGGTGATACGTTTCCCTAATTTCCTTTTCATTCCTTTTAATAGTATACATGCATTCAGTTAAAGACATCAAGTATAGTGGATCGACTTATAACCTCTCTCTGTGGGGGCTCGCTATTGAGAAAAGACGTTGCAACTCCCGTCAATGCAATAGCAATCAGCGCTCCAACAAGACCAATCGTTGCCCACAACAGCCATCCTCTTTGAAAATCGAAAGGCTCCCTCCAATCTGAAACACTAATAGCAAGTACTCAAACTAGTGAAATAATCTCGACCATTGGAAGTAAAACCCCCACACAATAACTGATAATGTATCACATAACTATGATCAGTTAAACGTTCGATAAAGCAATTACCATATCGATATATTTCATTAGGAAGTGGCTGAGACGACTTGGTGAGAGTATAGAGAACTCCAAGCACAACAATAGTTGTAATACTGCATAGATAAATAAGGATCATGATAGAACCAAAAACCTTAACCAAATTGACAACAAACGAAAACATAGACTGAAACAACGGCTCATACGATTGGTCCAGAAACAAAATTTCTGATTTCTCATCCAAGCTTAATGTGTCAACTTCAATTCCCAAATATTGTATGGCTGCTGTTTCTATTAGCCCTGTCAGAACAAAACTGACTGAGAATCAATTAGTCTTTCCCAAAAGTGAATGGCACAACAAAAACATTTATGTACCTTCCCACTAATAAGAGTAGAGCATAACTTAAAAGTGGATTTAAGAAGATAAAACTTTTTGTTAAAGTTAGAATTAAAGATTCAATCAGGGGTTAAATATAAACCTTAGTCCACAGGCAAGTGAAGAAAGTGAAATAGTTTGCCAATTCCATGGAACATCCCACCTTCTTAAGATTGGCCACTTAGGTCCACTTCCCTGCAAAGAAACCAATCAGAGTGTGTTTGGTAGCTAGAAAATTCGAACTTTCCACAGAATAAAAAAGGTGAAAAAATTATTCTCAAGTATTATGCAATCTTTGACTTAGTAAAGTTTGAGTCAATGGAATCAAATTCCATAATATTAAGTAAATCCTAAAATCCCACCTAGGGAGGTAAAATTCTTTTTCTTTTTAAGTGACTGAAAATCTACCAAATTTATTCAATTATGTATTTATTCTTTTTGGCATCAGATTAAAATTTTCTTATAAATTTATTCAAGAAATTTAATTGATGAAAAAGTACACTCAAGTTAAGATTTTTCAGAAGAATATTGCTGAATATGCTATCAAAATGATGCAATTGAGAGAGACAATACAAGACACACATGAGGTCGGAAAAGGAATAGGAATTGAAGCTGGGTATCTTACCTTGTTATCCGGTTGGTTGCCGGAAGTGTAAAGACAAGAAGTTTTGGAGAAGCGGCGGTTCAAGGCTTGGGTGGAGCGGCGAAGAGAGACCCAATGCGAGTTTTGAGACAGAGGGTTAGAAAGATAAAGCTTTGGGGAGAATGGGAGAGGGAGAGGGAGAGACGAGGGCTGAGCAAGATACCCGGAGATCAGTATTGCAGCCATTGTTGGAATTTTCCGGTGAACAGTAGTGGTGAAGAAGATAAGGCAAAAGCCTCAGGTTTCCGTTATTTTTTTTTTCCTCTATTGGGGTCAAAACTCAAAAGAGAAGATAACCAATAAAATATGGGGGATAATGGGATATGTTAGCAATTAATTTGCAATGTCTCTTTTACCCTTCATCATACTATACATTATTTTTTCATGTTTTTTTGCACCCAAAATATTGAATTCCCAACTCAACAGCCCGACAAAACATCTAGGAGAGGTGTAAATCATAGTAACTCAACTGAATTAGACTGCGCAGCCTCCCTCACTTTGAAAGGTTCGTGTTGATGAAACTCGATCCATAGTCTTTGCTCCCAAACTTCACATTTGTGTCCAGTTGAACTGGTCATGCGGACTTTTTTCATGTTCTTTCACACGAGTACACGACAATCTTGTTTGGCAATTAACGGTTAGTGAATTGTGTTAGTGGTTAGCAAATAGCGCTAATAGCAGGTTTGGTAAAATTAACTTATAATAAAGTTCTTTAATTTCTCAAATGTTCTATCAAATGTTCTCAAAATACACCATTGTAATTATAAAAATGGTTATCACATTTTTCTTTACTTTCTCATTCTTTATCAATCAAGATTAACGAGTGAGATTAATTCACACTTTTTTCATGGGGTATGTAATCTTTTTGTTTTCTTCAACCATTCGCAATATTAAATAGTGAACCCCCCTCCCCAAAAAAAAAAAAAAAAAAAAACCTTTAAATTCATCAGGATGACATTTGGATAATAATGATGGAGTCATTAATGTCAGAATTAAACAGTAACGGGGTTATAACACAATATAAGGATAATTTTGTCTAACGTAACAAAAATATAGTAGAGACAAATTTATCCAATAAAATTAAAGTGTACAACATACATTTAAAGTAAAATGTATATCTTTATTAGTATATAAAAGATTGACATACTTCGGTGTGATCAAAGTAGTTATTTTTTTTAAAAGAAGATGTGAATATATATATATATATATATATATATATATACACATACATATGATTTCCAATATTGCAAAAGCACACTTCAAGGGAAGGGAATTATTTCATAATTTAAAAATAATAATAATAATAATAATAATAATAATAACCATCCGACTAATAAATCACACCAACCTTGATGTAATTACAAATCATATTTCAAAAATATCATCTTGTTAATGCATATAAAGAGTAGGACTTTTGTAGTTTTCAAAAAAAAAAAAAAAACATGAATAAAACATAAAAGTATAATCTATCAATGCAATATATATACTATATATCAACGTATTTTGGCTTTTACTATATTTGTTAAATACTTATGTAATGACTATTCTATTTCGATTAACTAACCAATTAACCGCAAAAAAATAATAATAATTGAGTTAATTAAAAAACAAAAAGTTCTATCAATGGTTACGACATTTTTCAAATTTGAGTAATTCGGTGTGATTGTTAACAGAATTAATCGAATAAAAAAAAAACCCCATAACTTGCTTATTATCTTACATTTTTGTAATCATGAAAATGAATTATTTTATGAATTTTTCTAATATTAAAGCCCACTTTAATGTGTGGTATTATAGATCAAAGTAGTTAATGACATTACGATTTTTTAAAAAAGAAGATGTGAATATACATATGACTTCCAATATTGCAAAAGCACACTTCAAGGGAAGGGAATTATTTCATAATTTAAAAACAATAATAATAATAATAATAATAATAATAATAATAATAACCATTTGACTAATAAATCACACCAACCTTGATGTAATTACAAATCATATTTCACAAATATCAGTTTGTTAATGCATAGAAAGAGTAGGACTTTCGTAGTTTTCCAAAAAAAAAAAATAAAAAAATAAAAAAAACATGAAGATATCTTACTCCACTATAACATAGCTCCGTGCACAAGGTTGAGGGAATTAAATAAACAATGTATCTTATGGTGAATGTAGACTTTCGTAGTAGACTCGAGCATATATTCCCCCACGGCCAAAAATATTGTGTTTCCATTCTTCTAGTATATCAATATTCCTCTCGTTGTAAACTTGAAAATGGCCCGTAGTTGAATTTGATGCCATAGTAATACTTTTCCTTTCTCTACTTAAAGAGAATACCTTCCTTTCTTGAGTTACCAAATCTAGAGATACGAAGTATGGTACTCCAACATGATCCGGTTCCAAACCATCCCAATCACAGTCTACAAATGCAAGCAATTCACCATCCACATTCCAAATTCCTATTGGTGTCCAATGTGAAAGATTATTATATATATTGAATTGAGCACAATCTATGCTTGCTTGTTTACGCCAATTAGTATTGTCGTCATTTTCAATCATTAACCAAATATCAATCAATTCAAAATTCTTGGAATTATTCACAAGTAAAGCAATAGTCTCATTCATTATTGTGACTGTATACAAATTAGATGGCAACTCAATTGTCCCAAACACCTCATCATTCATGTCAAACCAAATCAAGAATTCATCATCATTATTGACGAAGTATTCATCACTGTCGTAATACCTTTGGGCCCGCCAATAGTGCCTCCCTTTTAAATAAAAATCATTGAACGAAATATCTCTACAAGATATAACCGGATTAATTTGTCTCAAACTCCAAGAATCACTATGATCTTTACTATAAACCATTGTGATTTGGTGAATAGTACTGCTATCTAAAGAACAAATATCTAATAGTATGACAACCTTCCAAGTCATGTTGTTAGAAATTCCAAATCCAAAATGGTTATATACACCTGCATCACAAGGTGCTCTGTAAGGGACGGTAACCGAGGGTAAGACTTCAGCTTTCCTAATGGATGGATTCCATATCAAAATATCATAAACAAGGTATTCACCAGGTTTAAGTCTAAAATCCTTGGTCGAAATCAAGCATAACATACCTTTACAACACTTAACCGACACCACTCTTGAGGTTGGGGTTCTTGGGATGTCTAAGTATATGCATCCAATCTCATTATCCTCAGATTCTTTGTAAAGCAAATAATATTGTTTAGCATTCCAACCACCCTCATCCCAATCAGCCTCTAGAAGAACACAATCGGTTTTTGCTTTGCTGATCTCATAGTGTTTGTTCATGAAGTGGTGATCACTTTTTATCAAATCATAGAAAAATTTAGAAACACACTTAAATCGCATAAGAGACTTTACCGGTAATCTCGATAAAATATCAACCACAATATCCCTTGGCAATTTGCAATTCTCCATTTTCAGGCCCATCGAGATCGAGTAGTTTCAAAGATCGAACAATTCAATGCTTCTAGCAATTAGGGAAAGATCTGAGAACATATATAGGGATGATCGAATAAGGTTTGGTGTATTTGAGTTGTAATACAACTGCTACGCATTACTTATATTAGGTTATAAAACTGAATCCGAGCAAGGGGCGGATCGGATTACAAATTTTCCCATTTTTCAATATTATTATTTACTTAAAGATAATCATAAAATTATTTTGGGTATATCTGCTTTTTAAATTCAAAACTCAAAAGAGATTAGCAAAAGAGAAGATAACCAGAAAAAAAAATATGGAGGATATGTTAGCAATTAATTTGCAATGTCTCTTTTACCTTCATCATTCATACTATTTTTTTCATGTTTTTTCACACGACTACACGATAATATTGTTTGGCAATTAGCGATTAGCAAATTATGTTAGCGGATTCTAACAATGGAGTTGACTAATAAATTGTATCAATGATTTGTAAAAAGATATTTAATAAAATTAATTGTTTAAGTTAAAAATTAACCAGTAAAATGACCTAAAGGTATACACATGGTTATGCTCCATTAGTTTTAGCCTTTAAGGCTCTTCATTAAAGCAACCTTACAATTTTTTTTAAGAAATATATAAATAAGGGTGTTTTGAAAAAAGATGACTTTTTTTCCCAAAATGTCAATCCCAAATGTTGCCCAAGGCAACTTTTGAGTTCTCAACAATTTGAAACAAATCATTGATTTACCGAACGGTTATTTTAGCGTTTTAACAATGATCAATGTTAAAGTTGACAGATCTGCCAAAATTTTAGTGAATCTGCCATTAACCAAACATGACCGACATCTAGTATCTCAACTCTATGAGACTATTTTAGATTCGATTAAGGAATTTTACATTTATAGGGTGTGCGTTGGATAAATATTGCATTGTGACTCTATTTGATAAATGATCACAAAAAAAAAAATCAACTTAAATTATTTATAATTGACCGGCTCAAATCACCTACTTGAATAGGATTATCCCTCAAAAAAAATATTATATTTGTGGCATATTATCAATAATGTTCGTACATTACAATTCATGTGTAAGTGTTTAATTGATTAACTTTTTGTAAATTATTTGTGGCATATTAAACCAACTAGCGACACATGTGAAGTTATGGACAACAAGCATTTTAGTTTGCAAATTCCAGATCTTTTTTCAATTTTCGAGTGTGTTTCACTTTCACAACAAATGTGACAATTTTTTATTTTTTTTGTAAATTCACGGGTCTTTCTCCGTCCGTTTAACGGTCCGGGTCACCCAAATGTGACAACTTTAAAATGGCATTAACTTGATTTTTCTTTTCTTTAATATTACAAAATTCAGAATAATTCCCTTGTCCTCAAACTTAAAACCTTATCCCATTTCGATACACCGTACATGAGAGCATATTTCATAAATTATTATATCATTTTAGGTGTAATTTGTTGAAAAGTTTGAATCTTTAGCCGTTTAGCAGAGACCCAAATATGAATCTGATAGAACAGCCTGATAAGGAGTTCGATAGAGTTAACGTTGTGTGGATGAAAAGACAGTAAAAAAGCAAAAGAGGTAAAAAATCATTCTGTCTTTACTCATTCTGTGGGAGCTATATAATAAGAATGGATCAAAGATTTTTTACTTTTCTACGGTTCTTTGAATCTTGATCTCTGAGACCGTGTTCTACCGACAGTTTACTACCAATTCAAGAATTCCCAGACTGGAAACCTCGTACATCGGACTTAAAGGATCCCAGGTTTCAGTTTCTTCGCACGTTTTAGGAAGATAGTATTTGCTTGAGTCTTGAGACCAATTTTTTTGCTACTGAATAGATATAGTGAGATATCAGTGTTAGGGTTTTCAGGTTTTTTGGTTTTAGGGATCACTGCAAGTCTGCAACTGTGATTCTTCTCTGTGGGACACTGTTTCAAGATTCTTCCCTACTTAGCAGAGCTTAAGGTGGTCGGATTGGTGGTTTTCTGATTCAGTGGATGCCATTGGTATGAAGCTCTGTCCTCCTCAGCTGATCTGTGATTGAAAGTTTGAGCTTTTTTGTTTCTGGGATTGGGATGTTTATTGTGATTTGTGAAGATATTTGCAATAATCTCTGAATTTTGCTATCTTTTTTGGGTATAAATGGGAGAAAGGGGAGGGTATAAAAGGTAGGATTCTTCATTCTTGTATAGTTTGTATGATTTGTGTGTTGTTCTTGGTTTAGTAATCTAGGATTTAGGAGTTGACTCCTTGTCTGGTTTATTATGGTATGTTGCAGCTTTTGTGTGTTTTATTATGTTAATTGCAAACTAATCTTGTTTGAAAGCTTATTTTATTGATAGGAAACATGAAAAGATGTCTCTTTTTTTTTTTTGGGTATGTTTCTAAATAAATCTGAGTATTGAGATTAGTGGATGGAGATTGTGGCGGTTTCTTGCTTCCTCGATCAGCATTTGTTGTTTGTCACTTTGATTGTACGAATGTAATTGTTGTTGAGTTATGCCCAAATTTTTCCGCTTTTGCAGCGTATACATATATTGGTTTCTGTGTAATAGTATTTTTCATGTTTATGACTCTATCGTGGACCAAATTATTTTCGGTTTGGAAATTGTGTGGGATAGATTATACAATACATTACCGAGATAACAAGTGGACAAGTGGAAATCATCTTTGCCTGTGGGAACCTTTTTCAGGGATGCTATGGCGAACAAAGTAACCTCGGGTGATAGTCGGACTAGGAGCTCTGTGTCGATTTTTATAGTAGCCGGTCTCTGTTGTTTCTTCTATTTGCTGGGAGCGTGGCAAAGGAGTGGGTTCGGGAAGGGAGACAGCATAGCGTTGGAGGTGACTAAGACGAGTAAAGATTGCAACATCTTGCCAAGTCTCAATTTCGAGACGCATCATAGCAGTCGAGCTGGCAGTATCGATGAGTCTGAGTCGAAAGTGAAAGAAATTCAGCCTTGTCATCCTCGCTACACCGACTACACACCATGCCAAGATCAAAGGCGGGCTATGTCCTTCCCGAGGGAAAATATGATCTACCGAGAAAGGCACTGTCCTCCTCAAGAAAAGAAGTTGCATTGCCTTATCCCAGCGCCTAAAGGATACGTAACCCCGTTCCAGTGGCCAAAGAGTCGAGATTATGTTCCTTATGCGAATGCACCTTACAAGAGCTTGACGGTCGAGAAGGCCATTCAGAACTGGGTTCAGTATGAAGGGGATGTTTTTAGGTTCCCGGGAGGGGGAACGCAGTTTCCTCAAGGAGCAGATAAATACATTGATCAGCTTGCTTCGGTGATACCAATTAAAGACGGGACCGTTCGTACTGCGTTGGATACTGGTTGTGGGGTATGTTTCCTGCACAAAAGTCCCTAAATATGTCGACTAATTTTTTTGGACATTTCTGACCATGCCTGTCATCGTTTATAGGTTGCGAGTTGGGGTGCGTATCTTTGGAAGAGGAATGTTATAGCCATGTCCTTTGCTCCGAGAGATTCACATCAAGCTCAGGTCCAGTTTGCCCTTGAAAGGGGTGTGCCCGCTGTTATTGGTGTACTCGGGACCATCAAAATGCCATATCCATCTCGAGCATTCGATATGGCTCACTGTTCTCGTTGCCTAATCCCATGGGGTGCTGCAGGTAAGAATTTACGCTCAAATAAACCGTGCACACTAAAGAAAGACCCAAACTTTATATGCATTTCATGTTTTAAGTCCAATTCGAGTTTTTTATTTGCACACTTTTCACCTTCCTTTTGTTGTCGAGTTTTTATGCATTTCATGTTACTCGGTACCCTTTCAGATGGAATCCTCATGATGGAAGTTGATCGAGTTCTTAGACCCGGAGGCTACTGGGTGCTTTCCGGCCCGCCTATCCATTGGAAGGCTAACTACAAAGCCTGGCAACGTCCAAAGGAAGAACTTCAAGAAGAACAAAGGAAAATCGAAGAGACCGCTAAACTTCTGTGTTGGGAGAAGAAGTCTGAGAAGGGCGAAATTGCGATTTGGCAGAAGAGGATGGATGTTGATTCGTGTCGGGCTGCACAAAAGAAGTCCAAAGCTGCTTTTTGTAAATCTGCAGATCCAGACGACGTTTGGTATGTGGTGTATTTTTTAATTATATCTATTGTGTATATCTCATATGTACTATGGGCACGTTGCTAAACCACGTAACTCTTGTGTTCTTTACTTTCTGATATTGATTCTTGTTCTCGTTAATCTCAACAATGTCCATCCCACAGTCTGATATATATATTGCTCTTACTTAAATTAGGTATAAGAAAATGGACGTATGCATAACTCCATCTCCCAAAGCAAACATTGACGAGTCTCTCGAGAAATTCCCGGAAAGACTTACCGCTGTTCCCCCAAGAATTGCTAACGGGTTGATTTCGGGAGTCTCAGCTGAGGCATATCTCGACGACAACAAGAAGTGGAAGAAGCATGTTAGTGCTTACAAAAGAATCAATAAAATTATCGACACGGGAAGGTATCGCAACATTATGGATATGAATGCGGGATTGGGAGGTTTTGCTGCGCAACTTACGTCTCCTAAACAGTGGGTTATGAATGTCGTTCCCACAATTGCTGATAGAAGTACTTTGGGTGTTATATATGAACGAGGAATGATCGGTATCTACCATGACTGGTATAATTCTCTCTCTCTCTCTCGCTCGCTCGTGTGTTAATGTGCTTTATTTAAAAGTAAACGATCTCTTCGCTCATAGTTTTCTTATGATATAGGTGTGAAGGCTTCTCCACGTACCCGAGGACTTATGATCTCATTCACGCTAATGGTGTCTTTAGCTTGTACAAGGACAAGTATGTATTGTTTACTACTCCGCTTTAGATACTTTCTTTCGATTTAAAGTCTAATGCACACCTCGTTGAGATCACACGTGGAAGATAAAATTTGAATCGTGGCCGATATTTCTTCAACTGCCATACATTGCAAACGCTACTCTTCGTTCTTTAAGCTATTGTTTGAGCCAGAAATTGCAGACTTCTGGCACTCGATGTTTGCCTGCTGCTGAAGTTCTTAAGTCGTGTTTACTGTATTGTATCGTGCAGGTGTGATTTCGAGGACATTCTTTTGGAAATGGACAGGATTCTACGTCCCGAAGGCGCTGTTATTTTCAGAGACGAAGTAGACACGCTGAACAAGGTGAGGAGGATCATAGGAGGTATGAGATGGGACTACAAACTGATGGACCATGAAGACGGTCCTCTCGTGCCCGAGAAAATACTAGTCGCGGTGAAACAGTATTGGACTTTGAACGACAAGAACTCCACATCCGCGCAATGAGTACCCGAGGAGATCGAGGCGAGGAATGACCGGTGCAATGGTGTTAGATTACGAGCGTGAATGGAAACCTTTCGGCACACGAAGAACAACCCATGGCTTCACCATGCATTTTTGCCACAAGAAATTGTTGCAGCATTAGAGTTTGGTTTGAATTTGGGTGTTTGTACCATGAACATATTGTTTATTGCTCCAGAAACTATAGATACATGGAGCCCTGTAAGGCTGTAACATTATACTTTAGATCTGTGCACTACGTCACGAAAAAGGGGACACATTTTTCAATTTGGTACAAAAATCACATTTAGTCCAACTTTAATTTACTAGAAAGCTTGTAGTCACTATTCAAAAGTACGCTCTGAGTGAAGTTTACATTGTAATCCTAGTTGACAAAGAATTAAATCAGTTTAAATTGTTCATAGTTAGTCTCAAATCTAGAAGGTTTTGTGTGAAACTTACCTTGTGACCCTAGTCAGTAAAGGACCACAAAGAGGTAAAGAAGTTTAGGTTGTTCATAGTTAAACAACTCAACCCAAGAAAGCTGGTGAAACTTGGCTTGTTACTCTAATCGGCAAAGATTACAAGGTAAACCGGCTTAAGTTGCTCATAACTAATCAGTTCAAATCGAAAAAGACTCTTGATGAAGCCTGTCTTGTGAACCTAGCCACTCAAGAATCACAATGAGAGCTGACCAGTTCAAACTAAGAAGGTCAATAGACAATTTTTATAGAAAGTCGAACTTGAAGCCTTCGACCAACCTGGTTAGGGCTAGGGTTACAATCAAAGATAAAGAAACATGAGAGTAGGTATGTAAAGAATCAAACTAAATTCCTTTATTAACCTCAAAGGCTGACATGTATGCTAATTCTACAACAACATATGCAGACATATAGATATGTACAATTACATATGTCATCAAACATTGAGGGGAAAAGGGCAAAATCTCCAACAAAACATCATAACCAACTCAGTTGTCCTTGCACTCTTTATCAGGCTTAGCTTCAAACCCCCCATCTGCTCTGGGCTCTACTTTGTATGGCATGTAAGTCCCAAGTATCTTATCCCATGTCACGAAGAAAGGTTGCGAAAAGTTGTACTTGGTTCCGTAAAGCTGGTGGTGAATGTCGTGGTACGCGGAATTATTCTTGAACAAGATGTGGAAAAGGTTCCCGGGCAACCATAGTCCGCAATGATCATCGACGGTTTTGATGGTAGCAAACGAGAAGAAGAAGATCGAGGTCTGAGGAGACATGCCCGAGGCGAGAAAAGCCATAGCCCCGCCTACGGTGTCGAGAATCAGGCCCTCGAGGGGGTGGTTGTACAGAGCTCCAAACGCGTATGGGACAACAAGCCGGTGATGCTGAGAGTGGATGTGCTTGTACAGAAACTTGTTTTGATGCATGTATCTGTGCATAAAATACTGCCAAGTGTCTAACACCGCCATCGCGATAGCAAATTGCTGTGCAAGAACGAGAAGGGATCCTTGTCCGTCTTCAGCAACCACTCCATCGTTTCCCGTTACCTGCTCCACAAACAAATGATTGTTATGACTCAATTTCGAATTGCCATTCCAAACGAGAACAAAATTATCAAAACTATTCTCAACTAGACAGAGAGACCATACAGTTACAAACATTATCCTACTTATGGATACAGAAAAATGTATGCTCAATGCATTGTTAGATACAGAATGCACGACTAAAAACAGGCAACGCAAAAATCATAGCATCTTAATGAAATTTTATCTACAGTAGAGATTCAAGTTGTTCGACCAAATTCAAATTATCACTCCTTAGATCACGTGAATAGTGATGTTTGCACCAGTCTGAACCCAAAGTTGTATAATATATTGTAAAAAGCCATTCAAATGATGTTAGCGAAAGTCTTAGCAAAAAGCCAACAACCAAAATATTCCCGAGTGTGCAAAACGAAAATGAAGAAAGGCGTATTGTTTAGAAATAACACTATCAGTGGAAATAAGCTCATCCTATATCACCTAATACAGACACATGGTCGATTAACCCAACTTCTTTTTCAGATTTCTAAACAATATCCCATCTTCAATGTTCTCCATATACAACCAAAGTGATTTAATTATAAAGTTTGCATCCATTCATTAGGCCACTCTCTTCATACTCGATTCATGAAAATGTTGAACTGCATTTGGGTTCAGGCATGTTTAGTACGAGGCCGACCCCCAATTAAGTTGGCAAAGTTTACATCATCCAGTAGAACTGCAAACTAACATCAACAGGGAAAATTGGAGAGAAAGAAAATATCTATCACACAACTATCCCTTATCTGCCTTTCCTTTCAAGCTCCCATTTCGAGGAAACATCAAACATTCAAACCAACTAGGAAAGGTTAAAGGCATCATCTCATTAGTCTAAAGATTATATTTCCAAGGGAAACTATGAATTCATGAACACAGCCTAACTTTTACTTCAATGAATACCAGAAACTCAGAAAGCATTAATGACTGGAAAAAAAAAAAAAGAAAAGAAGGGAGCTGTGGGGACACTTATAAAAAATCTTCTATGAGAAAATCATAAGTAGTAACTATGTTACTAATATAGACATCAATTGGGCTAGCCCATTCAGTTTCAAGCTATCCTTATCGGGCTGTCAGTATTGGTTAGGGCTTATTGGCTTTTTGGTCGGGTTTAATAGACTCAACTAAAATTTTTGCCATTTTCAAATTAACACTCTAAATTTTAAATTTTAACAAACTAGTGCATTTGCACTAATAAATATAAACTTATACATCATTCGAACCACAAATAATTAATATATTTACACTAATATAATAATTATAATAAGTTTTTATTTTTCATTATTTATTTTGTAATAAATTTATTAATATATTTTAAAAAATTTATTTAAAACTTTAATAAAAAATACTACAGCCTGTTTATTTTGTTTCACATCACTTGTGAAACAAAGAATAGTCTTAAGTGGTAAGCTAGAACCTTATCTATCTAAAAATTTTCAGCCCTAACCCTAAAAATTTCGGGTCTTTATTGGACAAAGATCCACATCCCTAGTTCTTACTACCCCACCCAAAGTCCCAAACACTTGATTTTTACCCACAAAAGGCAAAATTCTCTCGCCCGGGCCCCACACCCCAACCCAACAAGATATGGGTAAATCCCGATGAAGCAGCCCATATTCGGTTTCAGGTTTCATTTTATATACACTGCAATTTCATTTAAACAAAAATACATTTTCATTTCAATATAACTACAGTTTCATTCGACATTATACACTCAAATATGTGAAACTGTTAAACTGTTATTCAGTTTCATTTTACCTACACTATAGTTTCTTTACAACACAACTGCAGTATCATTTCGATTTAGCTACAGTTTCATTGGACAATATACACTCAAATATGTGAAACTGCTATTCAGTTTATATACATTGCAATTTCATTTCAAACACAACTAAAAGTTTCATTTAATTCAATTACAGTTTCATTTGAAAATATAAAAACAATATGTGAAACAGTTTCATTTGGTATACACCTTAGTCTCATTTTGTAATTAACACACCAAAAATACGGTTACATTAAAATGTAGCGGCAGCCGTTTCTCGTTTTTTATGGTTTTTGGACCATGGTCCACAAAACGATATAACGACTGCAAAAATGGAATCTTGGCCTCTTCCTCTCCCCAAACACCAAATCAACACACAGGTTTTAACATAATGGTCCCATTGGGCAATGCTATGATTAAGGATTACAATTACACAGATTATGAACAATAAACAATGAGCTCAAAATAAGCTAAATTCATAATAATGGTGATAGGGCAGTGCAAAACTCACCGCAAAGAGGATGGTGGCAACGACAGCCTGCACGGCCTGCTGGAGAACTACACCTTTGACGACATCCGATTTGGAGACCAAATTCTTCTCATCTTCATCTTTCTTACAATGCAGCCTGTAATTCTCCAACCCCCCCAGCATCGAATACAGCCCGGAATAGAGCCAATACACCGCTATCGGCACAAACGTGCCCAGCAATTCATCGGACACGAATCCTCCCTTCATCTCCCTCATCTCCATCTCCACGGAGCAATTCATCGGAAAAACACGCGGCCAGAAACACGAATCTACGCCGGGCAAATGTGGGATTTGAAAGGGGAGCAACGGAAAGGCTCACTGAGCCGGGAGAAATCGGAAATCGAATCTTTTGCGTTGACGGAGGCGGCGGCGATGTGGGAGTGGCGGTGTTACAGCGGGAGAACAGTGGCGATGGGTGAAGTGGGAGGTGGAATGGATTGGAAATTTGGGATTGGGATTGGAATTGGGATTTTGGGGGTTGGGTAATCAACGAGGATTACGCGTCTTGGATTTGACCTCGTTCATGGCCGTCCGAGTTCGATTTCAACTTTGCTTCTTAATCCAATGGCTATGGAGTCTATCACACCCCAACCTGTTCCAACTTCTTTATATTATTGTTCTTATTATTTTATTGTGTTCTTGTTGCACCCATTTTTATTTTTATAATAGAAAACTCGTAGTCACGAAATGTACTGAATAAATATTATGTAGTAACTTGTAAATTATACATAAGAGGTAAATTACATTTAAAAAAATTATGTGCAATAAATTTAATTGAAAATGTGTTCAATGTCTTTTAGTACAAATATTATTTTATTTTAAATATATACAACTATTTAATTTTAATAGTAAAATGATTTAAGTCACATGTTTCTAGCCAAGGAACTCGTGGTTCAGTGGTATCAAACCTTTCCCTTTATATGGGAGGTGATGAGTCTGAGCCTCAGTGGAGGCAATACTGACTCTTGTGCTTCAATAGGTTGAGAAAGTAGTTTTGAACACACTGCATTGTAATAGAGTTAGTAATATTCAAAAAAAAAAAAAAGTCACATGTTTCTACAACAATGATTATTGTGTTACAGCCATTACTAAAAATAATTAAATATATCCTTTCAAAAAAGATAATTAAAAGATTCCTAAAAGCTGGGAAATACTTAAAGTAGTATAATTGAAACTTTATAAGTAGTACTTAACTTTTGCTTCTTCAGCATTGATTTAATTTGACAATAAATAGATAACCTAATGTGAATCCAACGTTACTTGCTATTGGATCCAATACGTGAACATCGATAAAGCTTAGCCATCTCAACTCTAAGGCTACTGGATCTAATACATATAAACATCGGTAAATCTTAGCCATCTCAACTCTAAGTCTACGTTCCAACCAACCTCTTGAAAACTTACACACAAATATAATTTGAGAGGCAATACAAATTCAAGATAATTTTGATCTATAATTGAAGATATATGATAACTCCGAACTATATATATAATGTTACAAAAGGACCCTCTAGTTCCAATTGCTATCTAATTCTTCTTGTTGAAGTTGGAACACTTGCCGCATCACGTCTAAGCAAGGCTTCCATCTCAGTCGGGGGTTGATCCACTATTGTTGTATCTTACGCATGATTTTACTCCCAATTGGCAAGAAAATCGGCGCACTAATATCATTCCTTAAATATGCGAGAGACCATAGTAGACTCATTCTATCCAAAAACTTTCTTGCAGTCTAACTTCTAGTTTCGAGCCTTTACCTATATCCCAATTAATGCCCCACCGAGAGTTCAATTTTGTCACCATCTAGTTAGAATGATCACACTACATAATAGTTGACGTAGACAAATATCTAGAAGTGTCTAAATTATTCAATGTGTTGTCATTCATAGTCCAAATTAACCACAAGTTTTCAAATCATAAAAATGAATACTCTAAAAAATGTTCCATTAAGATACAACGTCCAATTCAGGAAATCGATTTTTGATGTGGAACCAATTCAGGACGGCTGGAGCTTAAACCTTGTCTTCAACATAGTTGTTTTCACCAGAAAAACGCAACAGTACTATGGAAGCTATTCCTCTTCTCAGAGCTCTCAAACCCTTCAAACTCACTGAATCTATTTGCGTTCGATGCTATTCTTATTCCCCAGCTACCAACATTCACACCGGTGAGTGCCACATCAGACATTTGTTTTTTGCGGCCTTGGGGCCGCCTAGTTTCCGGTTACTGACCGCCGGCGAGCCAATTTCCGGCTTAAAGCAACACTCTTTTTGGTGCCCTTTTCTTGATCGACCCCAATTTTGTTGGATTTTGGTCTTAAATTCTCTATGGAAATGCATGGGTTTAGCTAAATTACAGGGCTTTATTTTATTTTAATTTGATTGATTAAAAAGAGTCTTTTTTGTTGTTTCTTTGTTGGTAGGAGGAAGAAAGATGGTGAAGAGAGCATATGATGGAGTGTTGTTGGATGCTGCTGGTACACTCTTGCAGTTGGGGAATCCGGTTGAAGAGACTTATGCTGCTATTGGCAAAAAATATGGTTTGGTTCCTCCTATAGTAATTCACTAATTGTGTTCTGAGTTGTAATTTTTGGCTGTTTTTATGCCATTTTGCAAGTAAAAGTCCCTGCAAAGATAGGATAGAACTTCTTTTTTGAGTGACGAGAAATACCCGCAGCAACTACTCAAGGCCTTGAGGGTGTGCATTGGTTATATCCTTTATTGTGACCCTAGTTGGCAAAGAACCACAAGAAGGTAAATCGGCCTAAGTTGTCCATAACTGACTAGCTCAAACTAGGAGTGGAACTTGTAACCTTGTGATTAACAAGTCTTAACAACTTGATCAATTTGGTTGGGGTTGCCCAGATAGAGCTGAAGTGCACTCTTATTTTGATCTCACTGAGCTTCCGCATAATGTTGAGGTTGTCCTTGAATATCTGCAAGAGCATTTAGAGTATGTAGACAAAGAGTCGTGTTTTAAAGGAGTCATTTGTTGCAGATTTCCAGGACATGTCATTCATTAACGTACTTTTATAGATGGTTTATTTTCAAGAAACCAAGTGATGTGAACATAACTGGTGAGTAGGGGCTTCTTATCTTGGTTCCTAATTGTTTTAGAAAAAACTATAACAGGTCTTACCACCACACCAGCTGAGATAAAGCAAGGCTTCAAAAGAGCTTTTTCTGCCTCATGGCCCGAGGACCTACGGTATAAGGTTTGCTCATGTCCATTAAGCTCATATATGAAGCTCCCTTCTTGTTTTGTTCTGAATGATTTGCATTAATCAATCTTTTTTCAAGGATTGGGAACCAAGGTGCCCAATTTCTCCGAGATTCTCTTTTGCTGTTAGTTTTGCAACTTGTGAACTAGGACTTTCATTTTAAGTTGCGAAATTCTTGTTTCGAACATGTCTTGTTTTGAAATATCTATCTATGTAGGAGTTGGAAGATAAAACGTAAAAGGAAAAGAGAAAAGATGTCTCGAACTTTTCCCCCCCAAGAAGTTCTGATGTGAAAGTACTAAATTAGATGGCAAAGCTGATGCATATTAGAATCAACTACTCCGTAGTTATGAACTTATGATATACCGTGACAGGATGAATATGAAGACCTTCATAATAATTGCCTTGTATGTTCCGTGTGTATGCACGTGTAGTGGCTGTTGTTCAGTGCCCTCTTTTCTTTTTCTTGAGGCAAAAGTATTCCGTCTTTTCAATGCACCGTGTTTTTCTTAATTTGTTGTCATTTGGAAATGACGAATAAAACTTTCACCCACTGAAGTGAAGGGCTAGTAATCCTCGACAAGAATAATTGTCCTCCTTCGCTTCCTAGTTTGTTGTTTCTCTTGTATTGTCTACCAACAGTTAGAATGCGTACCATTGGCAGGGAGATGGAAGGCCGTTTTGGAAGCTCATCGTTTCTGAAGCAACTGGTTGCAATGATGACAGTTACTTTGAAGAAGTTTATCAGGTGACTCTCGCATCCAGTCTTTTTACGTACATAATTCCTTGCAATTTTTTATAATCACACAGTTATCGACTGGTATTTTGGCAATAGTCTGGTTTATAATGATGAGAAAATTATTGTATACAAGTATAGAATGCATTATCTGAAGTTAATACTTAAACGCACTCTTTCATCAGCACTATGCAAATGGTGATGCGTGGCGTCTTCCAGCCGGAGCCTCTGATACTTTATCGATTCTGAAAGACGCTGGAGGTTTCAACTCTCTTTATGTATTACTAGTGGCATGAAGTTTGATATATTTGCCTTGCCATCGCCTTAACTTCGAAAATATGGTACAGTCAAGCTGGCAGTTGTGTCCAATTTTGACACACGTTTGCGGAAGCTATTGAAAGATCTCAATGTGGTAGATCTGTAAGCATCTCGTTTTAGAACTACACAACCCGCCCTCGTCCCTAATACGTATACACACACAAAACTGCTGTTTCCGAGTTTGTTTGTAAGTATTTTTGTTATATTTCTGTAGGTTTGATGCTGTGATAGTATCTGCAGAGGTTGGATACGAGAAACCAGACGTAAAGATATTTGGAGCGGCTTTAGGTAGGTCCTTGAGTGCTCTGCTTTACCCTCGGTTTCCTCATACCGAGCTCGTTTAACCATAACGTGTTTGAAGCTTGTCCCGCATTCACTGAAATTTATGAGTAACATATTGATAGGAACCTAGGCGGGATTGATAGTTTTAAATGTCTTACGTTGTTGTAGATCAGATCTGTGTAGAGAAGGCGAAGGCAGTTCATGTTGGAGACGATCTAGAGGCTGATAAAGAAGGCGCTAACGCTGCTGGGATCGACTGCTGGTGAGTATCATCATGCTAATAGTAGGCATATACTCAGTTCAACACTACTGCTTTCTGCTGCTATATATATGCCCGGTTCATCAGAATTAGTTTCTCGAATCAGTAAATAACGATGCGTAAACATAACTAGATTCAGAATTAGTTTCTCGAATCAGTAAATAACGATATACGTAAACATAATTAGATTCACTGAAGCTGGTTTACCGTGAATCCAAATGAACAGGCTATGGGGTACAGATGTCAAGTCTTTTGCTGATATACAGAGCCGCGTTCTCATCGAGCCATAACTGCTAAACTCCTTGCCATTCAACCACAGCTGTTCATCTCCTTCCTATGTTATTTCTGGTAAGCAAAAAACAAAAACCCTAAGAATGCGTATATGCTCCTTTTCCTTTTGCCCTGCTAAAGCGTGTATTAAATTTTCTGCAGTTTTTAAGATCCCGCTGTTGCTTGGATACCAAAACATCTGGCTTTGATTCCAATCTGCGTCGCATGAAGTGTGGAAGCATTGATTCCAATTTGCGCCACACGAGCTCGTTTTCAACCATATAGTATGATGATTGTGGGGGCTTCAGCTTAAACCTTTTTTGTCCTTGGAACACAAATTTTGTTCAAGTGAACTACATTCAAGACTAGATAAATAAATGATAACTCAATCCAAGAGGTCTGCTATAAATTGCTTATCTCCTTTGTCAAAAGGCAGGCAGAAATCAAGTAGCAGGCAAATTTTGAAAGGAAATCTGCAGTTTTAGTTTGAACCATTTCATAATGTAAATTCATACATATATACATCTGTGCAATCTGTTCAGGAAACGACCTTGAATTCAGGAAAATTAAACATAAGTCTCCCATGGGGTATGCGAAAGAACATATTTGCTTAGCAAATGTTTAAAGAAGAAAGCATTATTAAGAGAGTAAATTTGAAAGGCAGCAAGTTGAAAGCAACAGAAATTTGAAAACCAACTGAACCTGCATAGGCTGCATAAAGTTGAAAATCTGGAAATTCTTCAACTGTTGTACAAGTTCCAAAAAGGTATGAGTCCACTGAAAAAGCTAATCTGAGATTGTACAACAGGATGTTACCTGAGGGATTCATTTCAAGCGAGGTAGTGATACAACTTTCTATCCCCGCTATCCCTCTCCAAGAAATCTCTCTCGATAAGAGACTCTATTCTTTTCTTAATCTCCACAGGGTTGGCTAGGAAACGAGACTGCAACTGCTTTGTGACCTCGGCAATGATATTGTTATGATCCAATACCTTCCGGGATTTCATGATCCTCACAATTGCAGCTTCAATCTGTGGTTTCCGGTCCTCCTCCACTCTCTGTCTTGTCTCCTGTTTTTCAGGCTCAGATTCCTTCTGGGCAACTACAGTCCCGATTTTCACCTTGTAGAATTTGCTTGTAAACTTGTCATTAACAAAGAATGCATCTTCCTCTCCTATATCCTTGCTCATGGGTTCTTTTCGGAGAACATTCTTACCCTTAACAAGAGCTAGGGACTGAAGGCATCTTTTCAAATCAGATGGAGGAATCTCAGTAGCCAGTTCAATCTCCTGGTATGAAAGCCGATCAGCATTGTTAAACAACATGAGGACACACATTTGGTAAGTGGACACATTAAGCTCGTGCTTCTGGCCCTTCCCAAAGGTCACTTTCAAATCAGCTGTTCCCATGTTTGTTTGCCATGAGAGTCTTCTACCCGTGTGTGTTCCAAGGTAATATGAACGGAACTTCTCACACAAAGCTGATAATTCAGCAGGAAGGTTGCAGGTCATGCTAGGTTGAGTTGGCCAAGAACCTGTTGTGAGAACCTGGACAACCAAAGAGGGGCCATCTCCTAATTCAGTACCATGTGTCGCATAGAATCCTTGCATTGTATCCTGAGAGGTTTTCATGTCAGTGAACATGCCTTCTAATTTTGAAGTAAACTGATAACCACATTCCGTCTTTAGTTTAACAATCAGACTTCTCTCAGCATCATCAGAGATGGTTTTTCCAGAAAGAAGTCGTTTTGCCAAATGCTGCTTGTAGTACTTCTCAAACACATCTTTTTCCTGCAAGTACCTGAACAGCATCATTACCTTGTCAAGCATAATGTCAACATCCTCCTCACTGACTCCCTTAAGACCTTTGCGAAGTTTATCATCAACAAACAAGGAGATAAACTCAGGAGAACGAGGGTTAAGGTTAATGAAGAATTCAAATGAGGAGTTCAAGGCATTCTGAAATGTCTTGTCATTGTTAAATGACATGCTTATGATATTATCATACTTATCTTTTTCCTCCAACAGACAGCTGACAAACTCCACCGGGTCCTTCAACTTTTCAGGATCAGTAACAAGCTGTTTACCAGTCTCTCTTATGTGAGAAGCCATTAAATCTCTTATTGTTGACAGACCATTAGGAACTCGACGGAATAATCCATACATCCTTTTCAAATCTTCATACTTATCATCAAGAAGCATATTCACCAACCCTGAGTTCTCCATATGAACAAGTCTAAGCATATGATTTGCAATCATCTCCCTCTCCATAACACTAGTTATCTTGTCTTCACTCTTTGCATCCAAGTAATGTGAAACCCTCTCTATTTCTTCATTTAGACGTTTTTCAGCTCTCTTAAGGTACTCTGCACAATCACAACATTCAATAATCTTCTGAGACTCAGCCTTGTAAAAATCAGCTGACACCTCAAGAAAAGGTTTTTCAAAGTCTTCTTGATAGACTGATGGTCCTAGATCGGTAAGCATCTTAATTATATTTCTCATCAACCCCCAGTTAATGACTTCACCAGTACGCTCTCTGAAAATCAGTTCAAGAAGTGTATTTAGTAGCCTTGTCTGAATTTTACTAGAGTGTATGATGTTATCCCTCCAAAGATTCAGCCCTAGCTCATGAACAGGGGTTTTGTGAGTGCTTGGAACAAAAGTCCTGTCCATGTACATCAGTATGTCACGGATCATTTGCAGTGCTTTATTGTGATCAGTCCATTCCCTGTTTAGCTCTTCCAGGAAATGATCACCTTGTGCAGCCTCAATGCACTTTGATATCTCTTGGAGGTGGAAAGTCATTGTTGACACAAGCCCTGAATATAACTTCTCACCATATTTATGTAACACCATATTGTAAGCATTCCTGAATCCAGGGAAAAATAAGCTAACATCAGAATTATAATATCTTCAACTATTTTACAGAAGCAAAGAAAGTGAATAAGTAGAAAATGTAGAGAGGTCATAATCATAGCTTGGCATGCTTGCACTATCAGTTGTTGGCTTGTTGCTGTGATTTTTTAAATTTGAAATAAGCAAGCACTCAACTGAAAAGACTACAACTGTAAAAACAATCAAAGCAATTGAGGCAAAAAGAAAGAACAAACACAGTACTTGCTCCACATAATTTGCAGTGCAAATGTGACAAAAGTGAAAAACAAATGTATGACTCCTTTGCATAGAGCAAAACCTAGACCACAAAATAACCAGTATTCCAAACCAAGCATAATCAGAAAGACATTTTCCTTTTAATTTCTTTCCTAGTCTGGTTTTTACTTGACCATTAAAGAGTAGGCATTTAGAAAGCAATATCAAGGCTTCAGAGCAAACAAGAAGTTAATTTTTTACCTTTTGTGATCTGCTTAAGAGTTAAGTCCATACTAACACAATACATCACTCTCACCAAAATTGGGAGCTCTATAATAAAAGTATTGCACCAACAACTTTCCATACCTTGAATTAGCAGATGCTGTCCTTTATTCAATTAGTCAAAGAAAACAGAAGCCAAACATAAGTCCACAATGAGATGTTTATTAGACAAGATTGCAATATGACAGAGTGTTGTTTTAACCCTCATTTGTATGTGCATTCATGAGTAGGGGTGTAAACAAGTCAAGCTCAATTCAAGTACTTTAATACACGGCTTGAGTAACTCATTAGCATAATCGAGCTTTTCTATATTTCTAATATATAATATAAATATAAAATTACAATTTTAATATAATCAAACCATAAAATTCATCTCATCCCATCATTCCTCATCTTGGCATACCATGAGTCCATGACTGTGTTAGGCAGTATGAAATCTCATGTTTCCCTCATCCAGTAGCCAAGCACAATTATATACAAATTTGAGTATTTTGAAGAATGTTAGAAGTTCAATGCCCCCCCCCCCCCCCCCTCCCCCCTCCGCGGTGGAGCCTGATGCCCTCTAAACATTGCTAAAGTTGAAGTCCTATTTATTAGTTAGTATAACTAGACTCAGATTGCTCTAGTGTTGGGTAAAGGGATACCAAATAGCCAATATAATATAATAAGCACATGAAAATGTTTGGCAGTGGTTTGCACAACGTGGAATATCACATGACATTTTAGTTCACTGCCCTCTATAAGACACAACAATGACTTTTCTATCATGTAATTCACATTCACAATGCATTGAAGAATATAGTAAAAAGGTAAAGTCAAGGCAGCTATATTCAAGACTCTTTAACCTTCACTCTAGAAACAATTGTGCAGAATTAATAAGTTAGAAGAACACTCTCAGTCATGTATATACACAACAAATAAGCATGCCAAGGGTGATACCAAAATAATTTGTGAGATATCATGATGATAAATCTAGAATAAATGGTTATTTTGAATAAAGACAACTATACAGTATCTATATAGGATACTATTAAATATAACGATGTTGTTGGCTGATAGGAACTGGAATCCCAAATCTGCCACTTGGATTAGTAGCAACTGTAAATTTCATTATCTATATAATTGATAAAATAAGGAAATAACACATGCATCCATAATATTCTTCCCCTTTTCAGAGTCATCTACATGACATAATCTGGAAATCTACATTAGTGGTTCAGTATTAAAAATGAAATGACCAACCAAAAGCGAGTTCAACTAATAAATACAGATTGCCCATATGCCAATAAACTGGAGAATATTCTAGTAAAATAATGCTCCATATTGAAGACCAACTAAGAACATGAGATGCAATCCATCACAAAGTAAAAATGAATAGAAGTGGGCACCATTCTGTATAATGAAATGTATCTACTAGCCAGACAATAAAAGATCTACTAGCACCCATCTTATCTAACGTGTAAACCATGAAATATCTCAAGCACGTTTCAGTAGCAAATATGCATAAGCAGAAACCTCTTTACAAGACTATGATCTCAACAAACCTCAGTGGAGATTCAAGAATCCTTGTTAGTAGATTTCATGTTAGGATTCCCCATTTCAACTCTCTTTAATGTGAGTTCCATTTACGGGTGTAAGCGAACAAAGCTTTCAGTCCACGTAAAATGTTTGGTAAGCATTCGTTTATTAAGGTAAACAAACATAAATGAACAAATTCTAGAGCTCGATTAATAAACGAACACAGTATGAACATTTGTGTGCTTGTTTGCGCTGGGCTCGTGAACAAGCTCGTTTATTGTTCATTTAATAATGTTCGTGAACATGCTTGTTTAGCGTTCGTTTAATGATGTTCACGAATAGGCTTATTGTTTACTTTGATATTAGATGTTACTTTTGGACTTATTTGTATTATTTTTATAGTTGTTATGTTGTTTGTTTGGTTATTGTTCATGAACATAGACTATTTCTTGCTCACAAACAAAATATGATCATGAACATGTACAAGTTCATGAACAAAGTTGATTGGTTGTTCATGAACACAGTTAATTGACCAAACAAACAAACATGTTTGAGAACGTTAACAAACACATTTGCAAATGTGTTCGCGAGTGTTCACGAACACTAATGAACAATTAATAAACGAACACGAACAAGCTCTGTTCGTCCATGTTCAGTTTGTTTACAGCCCTGTTCCATTCTCTAATTCAGATGTACAGATACAGAGGCAGCCGTGTGCAACCCTCCACGCCACTTTAATACCTACACCGGTGGGTTTCTAATGTCACTGCCTGTATTACCACAACACAGCTTTATTGCTGTTAATTCTAAAATGTCAGCACTCTATTTTACCAATATCCAGTTGATTTCATGTTCGGATTTCACATTTCAAGTTCTGCGGCACTAACTATGTGGCCTCTTGAGCTCCCAACAATCAAATACGAGCAATTAACCAAACTTAAATCAGCACTCAACCAAAATCAGCAATCAATTCTCACACAATCAGACTGTAAAGCAGTTCCAGTGTTCTGCTAGCTCACACACTCATACTATGCCCTATTAATCGTCACAGAAATGAAATTTCATAAAAGAATCCAGAGAAAATTAACCTGTAGAGCTCTTCAAAGCTGAGGCCACTGGCGTTGCGATTGTAAATCTCGTTAATCGCATGCTCCAGAATCTTCCAAGTTTTGTCGGCGTACTTTGGATCAACCACTACCCTGTGCTTGAACGCCTCTATCTGAAAATTCCTCCTCTTCTGATTATTGTTCATACTCTCTCTCTCCGTCTCTCTCTTTCTCTCTGTCTCTCTCTTTCTCTCTGTCTCTTATTCTCTCTATACGTATATGTATATGTGGAGCTGGAAATTTGCGTCGGGAAAGAAAAGCATTTGCAGAAGGGGAGAAGAGAAGAGAAGTATCTTTCAGATTTTAATTTCTGACTTTTCCTTTTATTTTTTTATATTTATTTATGAATTATTGTCTTAAAAAAAATGTAAATAAGATGATCTTCCTATGCGAACTACTCTCTTGTGAGTCCATGAAAACTAACCTAGTGTATTAAAAACAGATCTATGATGAGATTTTCCCAAGTGACGATTCTCCCTGTACCAGTTCCCGTGCCTCCCGGAGCAAACATGGGTGGACATCGGACCGTTAAACGGACGGAGAGAAAGACCTGTAAATTTACAAAAAAAAATGATGAGATTAATTGGGGAGTTTAAAATTTGCGTGTGCATATTAAACATGTGTTGTGCGCAACATAGGATATGCACACAGCACATGCCCCAACACATGCGAATTTTGAACCCCTCCCAACTAATCTCATTTATATAACTAATTTTTTAATACATCATATTGATTTTCATGGAGAGGATGATTCTCATATGATCACTATTATATATACGAAATCATTACAAAGAAATCATAACGTAAAATTTAAATGTGAATATATTATTAGTTATCCATAAATATTATTATCATCACATCTTATAGTGAATTCTTACATTTTTTGTGGTCTCGAAATAAATGGTCGATGACGGTAAAAATGTTACAGGGGTATATTGAGATCTGAATAGTAATAGTGGAATACAACGAGTAATCAGTACAAGAGTGTTCGTGTGTCAAAACCAGGTCCAAATTAAATCCTCTACCACAAGTCTGCTACTTATACTATGGCTGCAACCGTTCTTCTTCTAGTGAGTGTAACGGAGTGCTGGTAATGGTGAGCTGCATTGAGTGCTGGTAATGATGAGTTGCATTGAATGCTGGTAATGGTGATCATTCATTTAGTGCCGGGTCGTGATAATGGAGAGCCGTTGGAGTCATTATCATCCTATCAATGTGTCGTCTTTGTGTAACGGGTGATTGTTTGTTGCATTCGAGTCAATGCTGATGATTTGGGTCAGGTGTTGATGCCCAATTAGCCTGCCAGTCGAGTTGGTGGAGCACATTTTTGGTCAAGTCTATTGGTGTGGTTTACCTCTCCATAAGATTTATCGTCTCGTGTGAATCTTCTGATAGTGGCATGTTGGATTTTCCTAGTTATCCAAAAAATTGATTATATTTTTGTGTACAACATAAATAAATAATCGGTTAACAAGAGTTTCATCATTAATAAGATGGGAAATGTTTGTGTGTGGTGGATTAATAAGATGGGAAATGTTTGTGTGTGGCGGCGGCGGCGGCGGCATCTATTGGACGGGGGAAGACATCTCTTGGACTTATTTCTTTGAGTTGGTACTGATTTATCTTATTATGATCATTTGTCAGTTAAGGTCACCATATGGGCTTCACTTAGTGCACACATTCAGTTATTCAAGTGCGACTATGAATTTTCTGGTAAATCAAATGAAATCATATACTTGTGAAGTTGTGAGTTATACTAGTGATGCTAGTTACACATACTTGCAATAAAGTGATAAACATATAACAGTTGTCTGATGAAAAAAAATGGGAAATTATATCTAAAATTATAATTTAAAATCTAAATATATCTAAAAAAAAAATTATAATAATGAATTTAGGTTAGCATCTTTATTTAGGTTTGCATTTTTATGGTTATTGAGTTTTATATAGCACTGCATATATTATATTGTCATGACATACACTTTCTGATTGGTTGATGTGGTTAGTAAATCATATATTGTGACAATGAACTTGACAATTGTCGAAAGAATTATGATATACACCCCTCATAAAATTATCCTTTCAATCTTTCCATCATAATGTTGCATGATGTGAATAGATTTTTTCTATATTTAATTATAAGAAAATTCATTTTGTAATTCGTTGTAAGATCAACAATTCATATGCACTCAGTGAATGAAAAAAGTTTTACTATCATGTCAAATATTAGAATATTAAGAAATGAATTTAAGAGTGTAAAAAAAGGCATTATTATCATTGATGGCCTACAATGGGACTTTGTGGGTCTAACTTGACAAGTGACCTAAACTCTTGAATAGTAGGCATTGATTGAGCCTTCGAAATGGTTAATTTATACCTAAATTATTAAATATACTACTCTATTTTCTTTTCTTTTATTTTTTTTAAATTCACCTAGTTCTCCAAAAAAATTAAACCCTAATTCTCTAAAAATTATTCTCCATCAAGAGAACTCACTTGTCACTTGAAGTACCCAATAACCTCATCATGTATATAACTAAGAAGAGATTCTTTTACCATATTTACATCTTTTGTGGGGTGCTTTTGGTGTGTTTCAGGTGCATGGAGAATCTGTTGCTATTTTTGAATGAAGCTCATTTTTTCTTCAAAAAATCAGATGCTTTTGCAATAATCCAATACTTTAACATATTTCTCTTCCATATAAACATTACAACTTGCAAAAACCATCCAAAATTGCCTATTAAGATACTTTTATATTTTACTCACCTCATCACCTCATTTTGAGAAAACTTTTTCACAATTTTTAGTCACTATATAGTCCACACTCCACACTCCACAGCTGTATTAATTCACACTGTTCTGGGCAATCCAAGTTCAACATTTCGGTGCCTCGTGATTCGTGACGACGATTAATAATGTCTCCCCTGACACTCTCTCACAAATTTGCTTCCAATCCGCCCATCACTTTTACCCACTTTCCATGATTCACTGCTGCATTTTCTACTCCCTTTTTGACTTCCTTCCCTCACCCCTCTCTCTCTCATCTCCCTTTTCTTCTTCCAGAAAAAGCAGCATCACATCACCATTTCTCCACCTCGGGTGTCATCCGTGTCTTCTTGAACTTACAACGCAAAACTACCGCAGAAACATCAGAGGAAATCCATGGGGGGTTCATCTGACAACAATGTTCTTGCTGTGCTTGCCAAGAACATTGATGTTCTTGCACTGTACGTACAATGCCAGCATTGGGCATTTTCTCCCTTTCTTTTTCGTTTGATTCTAATGGGTTACCATGTATGTACTACGTCGTTTGTAGTTTTTCTTTTGGAGTTCCGAGAAAACCGACCGTTACTATCTGATAGTGTGCATAGAATAAACATAAACAAGATATTAAATCAGTCTAAGTTGTTTATAGTTGACAGACTTAAACTAAGAAGGTCAATAGATTTACGTTGTTTGTAGTTTACTTGCACTTTGTCTGGGGTTTTTCCATGAATGATGGAATAATGTGTGGTGTTTCTGCTGTGTTTTCAGGCCTCTGGTGTCTCTTGCTTATCCACTGTAAGTTAATTCTGGGAGTGATTCTTTGACTGTTTAGGATGTCGTTTAACGTTTGATACTGAGGTTTTGGTTGGATGTATGTATATATGTGTGTCTGCAGGTATGCGTCCATTGGGGCGATAGAGACGAAGTCTCGAGCAGATGATCGGCAATGGCTGACATATTGGGTTCTGTATTCGTTGATTACACTCTTTGAGCTTACGTTTTGGAAGGCCCTTGAATGGTGATGATTTAACTTCTAATCTCTTGCATGTATGCTTACACTTTTCGACTAAAGTAATGTATGATAGCGTAAATTAGACCCAGGAGTAAGAGTGTACGCGTGTCTACAGTATTGCATAGAAGTAGTGATAAAAAAAATGTGCGGGGCAACTTTAGTTCGTCGAGCAATTTACACTATAACAAATTGATAATTACATACAATGTTTCAAGTTTAATTGATTCCTCAATCCCTATAGAGACTCTAATCTCTATTGGTATATATGTAATTTAGGTTTGTGTGCTTTCTTGTAGTTATTTGTGGGTTATATTAGAAGGTAGGCTTTACCCAAAAAGCACATTTGAGCAACAAGCTAGCGGTGAGCTTTTTTGTAAATCAAAGAGATAAAAAGCACTAGGTGAGTGATGACAACTCCAACCAAGTTGCATGAATGGTTAGTTTGGACATAAATTGTCTTTTTTTTTGGGTGATGAGGGAAACTCGCAGCCACTACTCGAGATTGTGTAGTAGGTAAACTCCCTATTGTGACATTAACGGATAAAAGACTACATGAAGGTAAATTAGCCTTAATGTTTATAGCTGACCGACTCAACCAAAAAGGGCTTTAGCTCCCGTAAGAAGTAGAACATAAAACTTTGTCCATAGCTAATCGACTCAAACTAAAAAGGCTGATAAACTGCTGAAATTGAACTTAAAACTTTATTGTTGTTATTAAATTAATAGTATAACCAACTTGATTGAGGTTACTCTCAACCTATAAATTGCTTTTTTCATGTCTTAGCTTGCAAGTGGATTAATATTCATTTTATTAATGATGTTTTTATTGGATGTTTTAGGTTTCCTATCTGGTCCTATGCAAAGTTGGGTGCAATATGCTGGTTGGTTCTGCCTCACTTCAACGGAGCAGCATATGTGTACGAGAATTTCATCAGACCATTCTACAGAAACCCGCAGGTTAAAATCTGGTATGTTCCTAGGAAGAAGGATGTTTTTAGCAAGCCGGACGACGTGTTGACGGCGGCCGAGAAATATATTGAACAGAATGGACCGGAGGCGTTTGAAAGGCTCATAGCTAAGGCGGACAGGGAATCAAGAGCTAGGAGAAGTAACTACATGATATTTGATGATGATTATCGATATTGATGGAGTTTAATTTAAGATGGTTTATTTTGAGATGGGTGTGTGTGTGGGGGGTTTTTACTATGATATGGTGTTGGAAAGTGTCGTTATTATTGTGTCATGTTAGGTGATTTTATAGGTTTAATGTCTTGCACCTTTGATTCCACGATGTATTATTGTTCTCGAACTTTATCCTTATGACTAATTGAGTTGTTTATGTGGACATTAAGCATGTATCATGAATATGTTTGTCATGGTTTGTGTTTATGAAACCAATGGTTTATCTTATTTGCAAAGAATTGATAGCATAATTCGACTTATAGCCACATGGGATTCTGGGGGCTCGATCATTTTATTAGGAAAGTCTTAGTCTAAGAGGGGTGTTCACAGGAGGTATGAAATCTACAATCTCTCACTAAACAACTCAAGCACTAACAATTCAAGCTACTCATATCTCTTGTGTACTAGAGGGAGAGAAACTCTACTTATGTATGGAAAGTGTACTAGAAGCCAAGTAGTGAGGATACGTGTATGATCAAGATTGAAGACCAGTTGATGTTGTACATTTGTTAACCATTCGGAATGATTTCAATAATACATAATGCACCTTTCCTTCCCCTTAAAAATGATCCTTTGGTTCACTCAATCCCCTGGTCCAGTGGCTTGGGGTCTTAACATTTAGCTCATATATCATAGTTTGATTCTAGCAATTTTGGGCGGTAACTTGTATTATTTATTTAGTTAGTTAATTATGGACAACCTGATTGATTTACTTCCTTCTAGTCCTCTAGAATCACAGGTGTGTTTCGCTCAGAGTGCACATTTGGTAACACTGCGGGCTTCTTGTAAAAAAATGTTCATTTTTAGTATGTTGAATATTCATCTTAATGCACTATATATTCATTATTAGGTAGTATATATACTAAAAATAAATTTGTAATACACTACAAATGAACATCCAACATACTTAGCATTGTCAAAGTGAGCCTACTCGGCCCACCGCGGGTCTAATTTTTGGTGGGCTTTTGCGGGCCAGCCCGTTAAATTCACGGACTAAGATTCATACAACCCTGGCCGCCCTACACGGGTTGGCGGGCCGACTCGGGGGTTTTGCTTTTGCTTTTGCTTTATATATATATATATATATATATATATATATAAAGGCAGGCCTTAGCGGGCGGGACGGCCACGGGCCTTAGCGGGCTAGGCTCGCTCCTTTGCGGATCAATTTTTTTGTAGCCTTAATCCACCCCATCGTGGGGCGAGTGGGCAATCGGCGAACTTCAGTGCATTTTGATAGTACTAAGCATACTAATACTAAAAAATGAATATATATTAGATTATTAGTAGTATATCTTGCAATATAGACTATTGTCTACAGTATAATGATTGCGGGAAATTGGGCTAGACCTTTCCTGCTGGCCAGCTCAAAGTTTGGCCCAATATATACAAAACACTAGGCCCAAATCAAGCCTGTTAAATTTGGGCTTGAAAAGCAAGTATTTAATGGACGCTGAAACTCCGTTCTTCAGCTGAAACCCTAGCCTTCCCACCAGCAATTGTTCTCTGCATTTCAGCAGATCGCGGCAGGCGAATATGGTGCACGTCTCCTTTTATCGCAACTGTGAGTTTCTAAGCTCTGCGAACTCTCTTTCTTTCTATATGCACACTTAAATCTCTATCTATATCATTGTGCTTGGCTTAGTAGTTTTAAATGATTTTATGTTCCGCTGCAAACATTGGATTTTCAGATCACATTCCTCAAATTTTGATGTTTTGAACCACGCGTATGCTAAAATTGGGCGTCTGCAAGTTCTTATAGTATGAATTTATGTGCATTTGACTATTATCTAAGCCAGCATAAGTTCATTCTGCAAGTTTACTATTCGTGTTCATGAAAGTCCTAAAGTAAGGAGAAGAAATGTATTGCTTGTGTGAATGCTTTTGAAAGGTGTCTATGATTTGTTTTAAGCTCAGTACCTGCCAAATGCTGACCATTAATTGCAACATTGTGCTGCACTCCATTTGTTTTGAGGTAGTTAATAGGTGAAATCTTGGAGAATTTACTAGTTTAATCAAACAATATATCGTGTGTGGATTAAGTGTCAATGCAATAATCATTGCTATCAAAGTCATTACCTAGATTAGTTACTTCTATAGTTTTTGAACAAGTAATAAAATGAGTTTTATGAATGTAAATTAAGCAATATCATGAAACAATTAAGGATCATAATTACAAAAATTGACAACCAATGAACAAATTGATTAGTCGTGCACCACTAAGACTGAAAATGCAATTTTCTGTTGCTTTTTAGTTCTTTCCTACAAAAAAGGGAGTAAAATCACTTGAAAATAAACCTAAACAGTACTCATTAGTCCGAACTTAAGATCAAAGGGCTTCTAGATGTAGATAAATATTAGCCCTATCAATAGTATGGATGTGTTTTCATATGATAATCAGTTAGTAGAAATTTAACAATGTTGGTGTAGTTTGATACTATATTAATACTATTATTTGTATGATATGAATTATAGATGGGAAAACATTCAAAAAGCCTCGACGTCCATATGAGAAAGAGCGTTTGGATGCTGAGCTGAAGCTTGTTGGTGAATATGGGCTTAGGTGCAAGAGGGAGCTTTGGAGAGTTCAGTATGCTTTGAGCCGTATCAGGAATAATGCGAGAATGCTTCTGACTCTTGATGAGAAGGATCCACGCCGTATTTTTGAGGGTGATGCCCTCCTTAGGAGAATGAACAGGTATGGGTTGCTGGACGAGAGCCAGAACAAGCTCGATTATGTTCTTGCTCTCACTGTGGAAAATTTCCTTGAGCGCCGTCTCCAAACTCTAGTATTCAAGGCTGGTATGGCAAAGTCTATCCATCATGCAAGAGTTCTCATTAGGCAAAGGCACATCAGGTATAAATGACTTTCTATTTGATCTTGTTTTCTGCATGGGCAATTTTATTTGTATTTTAATGAACAAATCTTCAGAATAGAGGGGAAATTCACATTTGATGATACTCCAAGAACAAAGGAAAAATTCACTATCATTAAAACCATTTTTTCTTGTTATACAGACTTGAAGAGTCGCGTTATAAATCTTATATGATTTAACTCCATTATATTACCTACAAAGGCTATTTCACAATTTGATCATTTTAAATATTGAATCTACTTATGATTGTAAGACACTGGGAGGATTTATTATGTCCAACCAATCTTATCTAGGAGACTAGGATTGATATTTGTTAAATTGCATCTTCGTTCTTTGTTTTGGATATTATTCATCTCATTGATTGCGTTCTTGGCGGCAATGTTATAAGATACCTGCTGAACATTTTAAATATGTTTTTGGCCCTTCAGGGTTGGAAGACAGGTGGTGAATGTTCCATCCTTCATGGTCAGATTGGACTCCCAGAAGCACATTGATTTCTCGCTCACCAGTCCATTTGGCGGTGGTCGCCCTGGTAGAGTGAAGCGAAAGAACCAGAAGGCTGCAGCTAAGAAGGCAGCGGGTGGTGATGGAGATGAAGAAGATGAAGAGTGAGCGCGAAGATGAAGAGTGAGCGCGATTTCTATCTAGGCTTCTATGCCTGTACTAGAAAAACCTTGACTGTAATTTTGCATTTTCTCTTGAGGGATATAGCTAAGGTTCATTTTGCAAGATATTTTGAAGATTTTTTTTCTTTCTAAATCTTATGTTGTAGCAATATCTTTGTCGACTTCTGACTGCTTGTTTGAATAGAGTTATCTCTTTTATGATACACTGGTTTTGAGTTTAGATTTGTCCCGTCTACACCCTTGAGTAGTCATAGTTTGTTTTCGGTTAGTATTTGTGAGTTGGTTGGGAAGCTTTGACGATTTGGACTCTTGAGCTCATTTTAATGGGCTTACTATTTGAGTTATTGGGTCAATTATGTTATCCTGTAACCCTATCAATTTTGTTGTTTTATTTTATTTTTTTGGTTTTTTTTTCTTGTTTTTGTTTTTTTGTTTTGTTTTGTTTTGTTTGTTTTTTTCTGTTTTTAATTTTTTAATTGTGTTTTGTCAATATAAATGTTTTAATCTCTTTATTTTGAGTGTTGAAATACTCACCTTTAAATTTTCACAAGTAATAGTTTTGGTCACTATACTTGTGTGGATTGTTAACTCTATCAATCAAAAACATTAAACCACTAAAACACGGATTGAAAATGCCATTTTCTCTATTAATTGTGTTTTGTTAATATAAACGAATTATGTGCTATATCCAACTAAAAGTCTAAGCTGATAGTTGGACTACACATTTATGTTATGTTTAGATTATATTTATGCTCACACGCCTCCTCACGTGTGCCGGCCGATTGACTTTAGCAACACGTGGACCATAGTCTTTTTTTTCGGGTGGCTTGGAGATTCGAACCTATGACCTTGTTGGACTGCACATTTATGTTATGTTTATATGATATTTATGCTCACAAACCTTTTAGTCTCTTTATTTTGAGTGCAGAAATACTCACCTTTAATTTTTTATGAGTAATAGTTTTGGTCCCTATACTTGTGTGGATTGTTAACTCTATCAATTAAAAAACGTTATACCGTTAAAACACGAACCAAAATTGTCATTTTCTCTATCAATGATTTATTTATTTATTACGAGTTTGTGGTCATGACATGTATGATATACCATAAGTCTATAATTGTATGCTGTAACCTACAAAAATATTTGATTTCTAGATCTTATCATGAATATAGAATATCTAGTAAGAAGGTGAAAAATACAAAATATAGTGGGGGTATTAGATGCTCCGTGTGAATTTCATGTTTTCTTTTTCCCCATCGAATTTCGCATATTTCTTTTTATTTTTAATTTTTTTTTTGTACAACTTAAAAATATTATTCTGTCCCGAAAAGGGTGACTAAGTAGGTAGAATACGATTATCATATAAGAACGTCACGAGTTCGATTTTTGTCAGTACCTTTTCGATCAAACCTATTGCACATGGTCTTCGGATTTACCCATGTATGTACACCTTTGAGTAGTGAAAAAAAATATTATTCTGCAAAGAAATTAAAGATTGGGCAAATGAAATTCAAAAAAGTTAGGTATCAAATTGACAATTTTATTAAGGAATATTCTTTTCCAAGGTGGATGAAATGGTGTCTCAAGACGAGACAAAAATGCCCATTACTATCTTTTTATATACCACTCTTCTTTCTTTCTTTCTTTCTTTCTTGATTTTCTCTTTCTTCCATGGATGTGACATTCTAGCTACTTTCATGGTTCTATTCTCTCTTTTGAATTGTTTTGTGAAAATGTTGTGACAAGAGAATCTAAATGTGAGAGTTTTGAAATAAATAGTTTTCTTGATATAACATAAACTAGTGTGTGTATGTGTGAATATATATATATATATATATATATATATATATATATATATATATATAATCAAATTTCAGTGCGGTTAGGCCTTTATGTGTGACCGATGCGGCTGCACCATTAGGTATGCAAAAATGCACCAATAGTGTTAGGAAACACACAACAATGAAATGCATAAATGCATCACAAAACGCATCACAACACCAATAAAAATGTACCATACCTCACCACACCTAGTGGTGCATTTCGGAACACTGTGTTGTGTGTTTATGTGTACCTAATGGTGTATATTATGGTATATTGATGCATTTCTTTGTTATGCGTTTTCTAACACTATTGATGTATTTTTGCATACCTAATGGTGTGGTTGCACGTTAAGGCCTGGCCGCATTTGAGGTGGCGCGCACACACACACACATAGGGACTGGTTCAGGTGCGGAAGAGGTCCTAGGTGCGGTCATGTGGTTAGATCTGAGGCGTTGATCAAATCTAGAGCAACGACTCAAATTAATGATTTTTTTTTTTTAAAACTCATGTCAGAAGGAAGAAGCAAAAGTTAAAAATGATGCACCTTTAGTGATAGAAACATGCATCTTAAGTGTTAGAACAACGCACCTTAAGTGTTAAAATGACGCACCTTAAGCCTTAACATCGCGCACATTCAGTGATACAAAGATGCACCGTAAGAAGGAAAGCTACGCACCTTAGAAAGAAAAACCATGCACCTAAAACTTTAGACAAACACACCTTAAGTTTCAACAAAAAACGCACCTTAAGTTATCAATTAAAGAACTGACGCATCTTAAGCACAGAAACCACGCACCTAAAGAAGGAACACGACGCACCTTAAGCACAAGACCTACTCACCTTAAGTTTGACCCTATATAGGGATGAGTTTTGGTGCGGGAACCTATTCCCGTGCGATTGTGCAGTTAACTCAAAAAGATGCACCTTAGCATTAAAACGACGCACCTTAAGTATACAAATCACACACCTTGAGCACACAAACAAAGCACTTTAAGAACACAAACCATGCACCTTAAGCATTAAAATGACGCACCATAAGTATACAAGCCACGCACGTCAAGCACACAAACAAAGCACCTTAAGAACATAAACTATGCATCTTAAGTTTCAACAACTGATACACCTTAAGCATACAAATCACGCACCTTAAGAATGGAAACCACGCATCTTAAATTTCAACAACTAACTCACTGTAAGCACACAAACCACGCAACTTAATAAGGAAAATCATGCATGTAGAGCTTTAGAAAGCTTTAGATCCTAACTCAAATATGCACTTCCAATGTCACCACAATACCACCATTGTTGCCAAAATCACCCATCCCTCTTTCTCACACCACTCGCAACCCACTGAAAAGTATGTGAAAATTCACGTGTTCAAATGGTGTTAATTCATTTCGTTAGGCAGAGGGGCCAAATTGACACCTTGAGCGAAAATTGGCAAACCACACTTGAGAATTGTAAATAATTCAGTGACAAAATTTGCACTCCTTTCTAAAAGATAAAATTGACACATACCATTAAATCAATATAACCCTTGGGAAACCCAGCGGGGTAGCTCAAGTGGCAAGTGAGCTCTCTTTGTGGGGAGGAATTTCGGGAGAACTCGGGTTCAATTCCCACAAATGACGATTCCCCCTGGGCCAGCTCCCGTGCCGGACCCCGAACCGTTAAACGAACGGAGAGAAAGACCCTGTAAATTTACCAAAAAAAATATAACCCTTGGGAGTATGCATGAATAAAATGACATAGCTCTCTTCTTATTTAATTTTTCTTGAGGCCTTACCTTGCATAAACACAATTATTCTTAGTATATATATGGTTGATTCTTTATTCATGTTAAACTAGTAATTCAAACATCCTTATTATTTAACAAGTAATACTACAGATACTCTTAGTTTCTACTTTATTCTTACACATACTTACGTAACATGTTCTGATTCATCCATAAAGCGCATCTTTCTTTTATATCAATAAAATCACGATATATGACATAAGTTTTATTCCACAAGAATCATATATATAATTTTTCATTATTTAACTTTGATTTATTGGAAAATTAAGCCCACAACCGCTACTGAAGTTGCGCGCTCTGGTCGAGTTCACCCACCTTGTGACCATAGCCCACAAATAATCACAAAGAAAAAAGTTAATCTAGACACTAGATTGCTCGTAGTTAAGCAACTCAAATTAATAATGTCAATAGACAATGCAACTCCACAGAAAGTTGAATTTAAAATCTTATACTCCATAATTGCTAAATTAATTGTCCAACTGATTTAGCATGGATTGTCTCTTTCATTATTTAATTTCAACCAATAATATCGTGTTGTATAACATTATAAAACTTGGAATACATATAGCCTTGAAACCCTAGAAAAGCAAAATCCGTACCGTTGCGGGTGGGGCACGTCCCCCATGGGTTCCAAGACTCGTCACACTTCTCAATCGTCGCATTTTTGGTTGGTTCAAAATTTGTATATATCCTAGTGGGGTCGCTATAAGTTCCTAAATGTCAATATCAAATTGCCTAATTGAAAAGGAATTTGCTTAATTTTGGGATTTTATTATTGATTTTCTGACTCATACCTTATGCTATTCTTTCTTGACTTTTCCCCCCTCTAAGTTTTAACCAAAAATAGCAATGACAAAACCCCAATTCCATCTTGACAAACCCTTGGCCTAACTCTATTATCCTTGAGTAAATCAACACCATTAAGGATTTAAGGTACCCGAGTGAGATTGGTTTAGTCGGTAAGAATTGAGAATGATTATTTAAGTTTCGTTTTAATAATGTATAGTATACCGTCAATAAATATCATATCATGTTCTGTTAAGTGATCAACGAATTGTGCGTTCATATTCTTACTAGGGTAGTTGATTTTTTGTCAGATTTTAAGGAGTGGCATGTCATCCACTTCTCTGTCTTTTGTTTGAATGATTTGTATTGCTGTATTTATGAAGTTTATTTTTATGGTTCGATCAAGATACTATTGATAAGAATCAAACTTGTGATTTTCAAATACGAAAATCATATTTTACCCACTTAGTCTCACCCTTTAGACTTTTTTTTTTTGGGGTGTTAAATTGCATATATGTTGTGCATGATAAGATTACACATCACAAATGCAATATTCGTGTGGTTTGTCTCAACAAAGTTGTCCTTTTGGCCATGACTTGGAATTGCCATATGGCTTGTTATGAAACGTCTCTTATCTTGTACACAACATTATTGAGGCATATTTATTGCAGCTTAGAACACTTTTGTCCATTCATATTATCCACTCCTCTATTCAATTCCCTTGAAAAAGAAAGCCAACTCTTGCTCCACCACACCTTTCACTTTCATGCAATCACAAAATTTGAAAAGAGAAATGACCACTTTTAATCGATGATTTGTGCCCGTAATATAAATTTAAGGAAGGTTTTAAAGTGCTGGTCAGTATAAGTGATGACATGATATATATGATGTTTTATACTTAGTACAAACATGCAGGTGTAGCGGGTTGTATTGGTGTCAATATTACATTGTCAAGTTCCTTGCTAATGAAGTTTAATTTTAATGCATGAGAGAGGTTTGAAGTGGTCGAGCAATCCCATAAAAAAAGCTTCAGATTATCCTTAATGATGACAATATGGGAATGCCTCAAACCTAGTAGGGTTTTAAAGCCGGGGCAACTAGTCGTAAGCTAATGGGTGTTTTTGGGGTCTCCCCCTCGCTTCGATAAAAAAAAAAGTTACAATACCCATTGCAATTGCTACATCTGTGTGGTTATATCAAGTACAACATGAAACCATACTCACACCAATATCGTGTTATATTTAATACAAATATAATATGTAAGTGTAACGGGTTGTATCGAGTCGGGATTATCAACCCGTGTGTCTAGGACACTCACTATGCCTGCATGGTTGTACTAGGTACAACAATGCTTGTGTAGTTGTACTAGCTAATACAACAAGAAACCTAGACCGTTCGACACTATAAAAATTTTCATAAATTTATTCTCTCAATTATTTGAACTATAAATTTAGTTTTTAGATTCTTATTTATTAGCAAAGAACATAGTTGATTAGGTCACTACCTATAATTTTAAAGAAAATCTTAGCACCATATACTAAATATGTCACTTCACTAAGAATCTAGAAACTAAATAAATTCACTTGTATACAAACTTGTCTAGTCTATTTAAGCTAGTGTTAGTGTGTTACTATATACATCTCCTAGTTGTTGAAGCATCAACTTTTTGTGTGTATGTGTGAATATATTTGAATGGAAATATTCTTCTTCTTTTTTTTTTTTTTTTGTTTTGTTTTTTTTTTTTTTTTTTTTTTTTTTTGTTTTTTTTTTTTCACACTTTGGTTGGCACTATCAACTTTAACTCAAATTATAGTTCACAGAGTTCAAAGTCACATCACCTTATCATGTTTCTAATATAAATAAATAAATAAATTAGATCATGCAAATAAATATAGATAATGCTTTTTTTTTTTTAAATGTAAATAATATAAGCGATTTTGAACATTTTAATTAAAACTGTTATGTGACCTTATAAGTTATAGTACAATTACAATTTCATCCAAATTTTTTTCATTACCTTAATGCGGAGTAAAAATTAGACAACCCCATAATGAATCCATTACTTTATTATATGTTACTCAACTAATTTTAGAATGTACACGTTCTAAGGAAAATCAGATTTACTTACGAAAAATATAGATCACTAAAATTTATAACTATATATTTAAGTTACCAATGAATTTTTGTGAGTAAATCATTAAATTCTATAAATATTTAATTCATTGTTAAATTTGTAAATATTTTACTGTTTTTTTTTATGTAGTGATTATTATTTTTAAGTTTAGAAAAAAAAAAAAGAACTATTAATTAATGACTGACTATGACTCTATGAGCGTAGGAGGTGGCACAACGTCGACGGAGCAATTGACGGCGGCGGACAACACTTTCCTACGTTATCGGGGACCACGCGCCACCGTGAAGTGACCCATAATGATACCCTTTCCAAATTGTATCCCATAGGTCAATAGATTTAAGATAAGAATTTTTGGTTTGGTTTTTATTTATTTATTTATTTTTTTTTCCTGAAATAACTAGAATATAATGACAAAAGTATTTACTTTTACAAATACACAAGCATTTATTTTTAATATTTTTTAATTGTGTGTATATATTATATGGCATGCCTCCTATGAGAGCTAGTAGCAACGGAAGGTTTAAGATAATTAGGTCTAGAAATTAAGGAAAAATGAAAAAATACGATAGCATTTTTGTAATTACAATGGTACATTATATTGATAATGCATTTATGAATTTCACTAATTTGGTTTCCATGTAAGAATTAGTTCACTGTCATTCATTTATATTCTTGCCTTACTATTACATTTACTCGGTTCACGTTGAGTTTGAAGCAAAAAATCATCATAAATATATAATATTAAGTATAATCTTATACAACTTATTTCAAATATATGAACTATACTTTGAAAGAAATATCATCAAATATATTGATTTTGAAATCTCTTATGAAATTTTTAACCCTATATTTCACACTGATCGAAATACAAAGGTCCTTCACAATATTTAAACAATTCGATTATACTTTTAGTTAATTCAATTCAATGATGTTATGCAATTACAAAATTAATAAAACCAAAAGTAAAAAATTAAAAAAATCATTTTCCAAATTAAAACAAAGACAAGATTAAACAATAATTATTTACAAATAATAGTTTCTTTAATTTTGTACTTATATATATAAGATCAAATGAGAATCATTTCAACCAACTTCGTTAGCGTGGCCATGCACTTTCGTCCATTAAGAGAGTTTTGGAGTTTGAACCTCCTCATTGGTATGGAAAAATCAATCTGGCCAACACTTTGCCCTTTAATTGGGCTGGCCCCGTGCAAGGTACGGGTACAAGTTTCCTATTTTATCTGTCGATTGTTGCTGCATAATTGGAGTTGTTCATCGTCGCTGATCGCGTGTTTGTCCATAAAGAGTGGTGTGTTTTTTTTAATTACTTTTTTTCTAATTTTTTTGAGTAAAATATTGCTTGTATTTAAACGTCAATATATATGTGTGCATTCTAGGTGGTACGATTGTGCATTAGATTGTATTGGTTGTACAACCCGTTGTTGTGGGTTGTGCAACCCATTGGTGTGAGTTGCGCAAAGTATTTTGATTATTTCATTTGTTTCCTATTGTTGTAGATTGTACAACGTATTTTGATTTCATATACTCTTGTGCTTAGGTATAGAAGCCCTTTTATTTGAGTGTGCATTCTGGGTGGTATGATTGTGCATTCGGTTGTGTTAGTTGTGCAACCCATTGTTGTGGGTTGTGCAACGTATTTCTATTTCATATATTCTTTTTTTTGAAAGCAACTATTTCATGTATTCTTGTGTTTCGGTATTGAAGTCCATGTATTTGAACATGCATTCTGGGTGGTACGGTTGTACATTCAGTTGTGTTAGCTGTGAAACTTGTTTTTGTGGGTTAACATTGTGTTTTTGTGGGTTAACATTGTGCAATGCATTTCGATTTTATCTGTTTGTCCGTGTTTATGATTTTTCGGCTATATTGTATTTGATCAGAACTTTGAGTATGTGTGTTGGTAGAGGTTTATTGTAGGTTTGAGTTTCGAAGATGACAAGTTGAAAGGGGTTTTCTTGTGTGGGTTGGTTACTTGCGTCAGGGCGCATCATTTATTGATTTTCACTTATTAAAGGATTTAAAAGTGCATGTGCTCATCAATTAACGTCCACATTTTTCAAATAGAGTTTAATTCTCATAGGAGCCCGCTCCTATATATATATATATATATATATATATATATATATTCACGATTAAATTAGATGTAGGTTTCTAGTGAGAAATGTAAAATAATTATTTGATTCGTCCATATAGAATAATCAATAGTCAGAAAACATGAAAAAAAAAAAAAGATTTACATGTCAATATTATAAATATTACAAACTTTAAAAGTTCATAATATTTATGAAATTGATCCATTATTTTTACTCATTATTATTTTTTTTTATTTTAAACGGTTAAATCAATTAGATTGATTAGTGATCCTACATGTTCATCTCTTAAAGAGTATGGATGAAAAGGGTCTTTTGGCAATATATAACAGATAATGTGGTCAAATTAGAACATCTAAAATCATCTTCCAATTTTTCCTTTCCATCCCTTCATCTTTCTCTTTTCATACTTTCCTCCCCAAACATATTTTTCTTTCCACCCTACACCTAACCCCATATAAAAACTACATGAAAAGTTGAGAGTGTAGCAAAGAATAGTAGTTAGCAGATTCATCTTCAAGCTCCCACAACCCATCACTCAAAGAGATCGCCGGCAAATCCGCGCCGGCTCCGGCACCGGCGCCGGCGCCGTCCACCCCACCGCCGGCGGGAATGCCGAGCTCGTCATCAGACGCCTCAAGAAGGTGTCTTATGACGCTAAATCTGTCGCCATTTTCGTCCTCCTCGGAGCTCGCCGTCACGCCGGCCGGCGGCTCAGCTTCTCCGGCCGCCGTCGCCGGCGAAGAAGAAGAAGAAGGAGAGCAGAGCTCTTGCTGGAGGGCGGTGAGAATGGCGGATAAATCTTGGACTGATTTATCGTTATCTTCTTCTTCTTCATCGAGAATGGACATGAGATGATTATATGAGTATTTATGGCGCTTAGAAGCTTCCTCTTCTTCTTCAATGGCTTCGCCTCGTTGCCGCTTAGGTTGTGTTTGGGTATTTTCCGCCATGGCTGTAAAGAAAGAGAGCTTTTCACGGGAGGGTTAGAGAGAAAGATAAGAAATGGGATGAAGAAAGAGAGGGAAAGAATGGGTATATATAGAAGGAGGAGAAGAAGTGGGGGTCCGGTCAAAATAAAGAAAGACAAAAAAGTAACAATTTTAAATTAAATTATTTTCTGTGGATGGCGAGGAAAACCTACAGTTACTGAATTATACTGTAATATGTATTTGGTAAAGTCTATTGTTATGTAATAATTTGCAAACTATATAAAAAAAGGTAAACTAAAACGCACTTGAAATATCTGGTGTACTGTACGTGATGAATTGGCATTATCACGTATACTTTAATATAATAATGCATATTTAATACAATGGACCAGTATTTATATTACAATTTTCTTAAGGTAGGTACACAAAGTTCGACATATAGGAAAGTAAAACTTAGGAGATAGTTTTACAAATCACTTGCACATATTGTTTTAGTGGTACGTACAACGTTAAGAGAGTATTAAATGTTGATCGATATACTACCAATCAAATATGTATCTATGCTGATCAGTTATCTTTCGCATAGGTTGAGGCATGGGCAACTCTTTCGAACTTTCTTCTAATAATGGATTTAGCTTATTGAGCCAAGATGATATCTTATATCCCGTTATATGTATTTTTAAACTTTTAAATTTAGATTGTAACTACTTCATATAATTATATAAATATACATGATCTGAGAGTAAAATTACAATGTTTTTTTGTGTAAATATAACATTGCAAATAAATGTTTAATATTGAATTTCTACATATATAGAAGCTATTTGAAACATTATAAAATGAATTTCACCAGGTCATGGATCCGGGGGAGAATCCAACGAGGCAGATTCATCCAGGGAACAGACAAAAACATGTGGAGATCCACTAAAAAAATTAAAATCAAAATTTAAAAATAAAAGACAATAAAAAGGAAAATAATCATTAAATAACCTCATCATTTACAATAAATATAAAAATAATGAGTGTTTTTTTTTCTTTTTCTTTTTCTTTTTATTCGCATGAGCAGCTCAGTTAATTGGTTACATGGGTGAAATTTAAAAAGTTTTGGTAATTTGCATTCGATATTTTCAGACTAACCGGACGTATAATATTGGTTAGGCTAATTAGTTTATCATTTTATTTAATAAATGATTACCCGGACGTATAGTATTGCCACACCAAACCTGCTTCTAGTGGGGGCTAGCAAGCAGATCGATTTTAAGAAAAGTGTGTTTACATATCTAAGCGAATCGATTTTAAGTTAAGTGTGTTTCACATGTTTTAATTTGAATTAACCATATTACCTTTTAATGAATTTTTAATTTTAAGTTTGTGAAAATTAAATTTCTACTGTAAACAATAATGAAATAAACTTGTAAGTTGTAACAAATATTAATTTTGTTTAAATCTATTACGTGTATAATATAATGTTTTAATTTGTACTCCTTGGTCCATACAATAATATTTGATAATTTTGTCTTGTTGAATACCTTAGAAGATGAACGTAACAAAACTCTAGCCAAACAACGTGATAAACCATCTATAAGGTTGGTATGCCGACAACAAAATTTTAACTAACTTATACGTCAATAAGTTTGAATATAGTCATAATAAGAATTCATAAGTTGTAGCTAATTGAATTTTTATTAATGACCTTGATCTTCACTACAAGAAAATTCACGAATTGCAACAGAAATTAATCTGTCGCAATCTAGCGACGGATATTGCGACAAAATAATTTTCGTTGCAAATTCACGACAGAAATAGTGGCAGAAATTAGTTTCATCGCGATTTTTGGCACAAAGGGAAAATAAAACCCGCGAAATCTTGGTAACAAAATATTCACGATGAGATTTGTGACGGATTTAAGTTACTTCGTCTATTTCGCGACAAAAATAGCGACAAGTTGATGGAATTAGATATTTCGATTTAAAAATAAATCTAAAAACTAGTTCAAAGAACAAGAATTACACATCAATAACATGCAATATTAGGGATTAATTACAACGACATGGTGAAACATTGTCTATGTTTTTTGAATACATTTTAACAAGGAATAAAACATTGCCTTACCAGATGCTAACACAGATGCATTACGACCAAATTTGTTCATAGAGATAGCTCTTACCAGTATTTTCATGTTGGTTTTAATTTTGAACTTACTTTAGGTCAGTCCAAATGAATGACAAGCTTAACATATGACATTTAAAAAAGTAATATGAACTATCCATATTTAAAACCATATTGTACTTGAATAAAGTTGAAACATCGTACATCTTCAAATTAATAATATAATATTTTTCAAAAGGAAAAAAAACCAGAAAAACATCGTACTAAATCAGGTGATTCATGACAGTACAATTTAGTAACATGTTGGTTAAATAAAATTGTATTAGGGACAACATTTTTTCGTTTGAGTTTATCGTTCATGATTTACTCATGATCTCCCATTTGAAAAAGTCACAAGACCACAAGGATTGACATGTATTTATGAATTATTAAATTATTTTAGTGGGTTTTTTCTATGACATGAAAGAGAGAGAGGATATAATGTGGAGAAAAGATGAGAGAAATGAAAATAGATTTGCAGTAATTTGATTTTTTGTGAGTTCCACTATTTTTATTTTATTTTGAGTTTATATTACTGAAATAGTCACTCGACTATTACGAAATTATCAATTTGGTCCTCGACAATTTTTCGTGCCCAATTAAGTCCTCGACTTTGAAACTTTTAACCAATTTGGTCCTCCATTTATTTTACAGTTAGATATCTGTTAAATCGGCACCAAATTGATAATTTCACTATAGTCAAGGGACCATTTTAGTCAAAATTAACTGTTGTGGACCACTATAGTCTGAAAAATTAATTACCGAAATAGTCTCTTGATTATAGCAAAATTATCAATTTTGTCCCGATTTAACGGATGTCTAACAGAAAAATAAACGGAGGACCAAATTGGTTAAAATTTTCAAAATTGAGGACTTAATTAGGCACGAAAAATTGTCAATGATCAAATTGATAATTTCACAATAGTCGAGGGACCATTTCGGTATTAAACTCTTTTATTTTTCTTTTGTTAACTGCTTTCCCAATTTACGTGTGAAAAGCACACTGTGTGCCCAATTTTTAATTTTTTTTGCTGGCATCCACCTATTTTCTTTTCCTTTTATCCTTCCTCTCTCTTGGTTGACACCTCAAAAATCACAAAAATAAAATCATTAATATTGATGATGCTCTTAAATAATAGTTATGAGATTTTCTTGTGATAAAAAAAAAAAAAAAAAAATTATTAGGGGGAACAATGAATTCCATGCCGACAGCTGAACTACCATTTATTTCATGATTTAGGACTTTGAGGTGAAAACAACATTTCTTTTTTGAAAACAACATATATCAATGTGAGTCCATGTTGGCATTGGACTATGTGTTGTCATTAATTGATTAAAAAATTATAACCAGACAATAAACGTTGTGTTCTAGAAATAGAAAATAATAATATTCCATCTTATTTAGCTGGTATAAAATACAAATATATATATTGTGAATGATCATATTATCACATCAAAAAATTATGATGAGTTTGATTTTTATTAACACTATATTTGTAAACTAACTATATATAAAAAAAAATTGTTTATTTTATGTTTGTTTTGGATTTGTTATTAGACCGCCTCGGGCATCAAGATGATTATATTCATATAAAACAAAGGAGATGTTGCCAGGGCCCGGGGGTTTTCAAATCATAGATCTTCAATGTAACAACACAAACACCAACCACCTAAGTCATTCAAAACATCATGTACAAAAAGGTAAGATGCTCTATCGTTGGCCTCCAAATAGTTAGTGAGGGACACATGTATGGCCAAGATTGAAGACTAGTTGATGTCCTACATTTGTCAACTTTCCAGAAGACCTCTACATTATAAATAGGCATCTTTATTTCATCTTTAAGACATAACCCCTTGGTTCACTCAATCCCCATTTGTCTAATGGCTTGAAGTCCTAACATTTAGCTCATATATGATATATGGTCAAGGTTCAGTTCATATTTCTAGTCCATCGTTTTGTGCCAGTATTTCGAGCTTTGTACCATTTTGGGCCTAACACACCGAGTTATAATATTAATTTTTTCTACTCCCGTTCTGTACTTCCATCCCTGATTTATAGTGAAGACGGTCTCGAGAAAACCATCACAATTGTTAACACTTATGAATTTGGTTTTGTTCTTTTCAATTTCTACGACCTTTTTTTTTAAACACTAATTAATCTTTACAAGGTAGTATATGTTCTATACCTTCTCAATCTTTTTTAGCCCAAAGAATTAACACCCGGGGTTCGATTATGTGACCACCCATTTAGAATGGTAATAGAGGTGTTATCACACTATGTAATAATTGACTAATTAACTTTTATATGATAATATTGGACTCTGATTAATTTAAAATTAATTTATTGAGTAATACTTAACTTTAAAAAGAAATCTCTTAATAGTTTTTTTATACAAGGTTTTTTGGTGATCAGTTTTTTTATACAAATGATCATAAAGAATCATTAGTATTTCAAAAATATACAAATTAATTTTTTTTTAATAAAAAAAAAAGTATGTTCAATATTTGATAAATTAGAGAATTTTCTAGAAGAAAAAAAATTGATTTTTTTTCCACGTAGGAAATGATTCTCTAAATTTAGGCGTGAAAATGGAAAACGTTTTTCTAAGTTTTAAAAGTTGGAAACTTTGGAAAAATAATGTAGGTACATTTTAGTAAATAAATAATGTACATTTACAATATTAAAAATGTATCTTTTATTTATGATCCCAAAAAAATTTACCCCTGAACAACATCTCCAAAGAAAAAAGAAAATTTTTTCTTCAATTCCTTTAACATAGAATTGTTAAATTACATTTATATTTATGAATTTATTCTTATAAGTTACAAGTTTTAAAAAGCGTTTATTTACTTCATTTTAAAAATCTTATAACTATTATAAATTTTAATTTATAGTTTTATTTTAATATAAATAATATTTATTATCATCAATAAAATAATTAATATTTTATAAAAATAGCTTTTTAACATTCACCAAACAAAAAATATATATGACTTTCTGCCAAACATCAAAAAATGAAATTGTTTTTATAAAATGAATTACTTTCTCAAAAAATGTTTTCTGTGTTTTTAAACTAGTTCTAATTACTTCTTCTTCTTCTTTTCTCTCTCTCTTTTTGGAGAATAGAAATAGAAAATCAGAGATGGAAAAATAAAATAAAGTGAAAAAAGTAGAGTTGGAAAAATAGGGAAAGGTGTATAAACTAAGCAAGCCCTAGAGGCCTAGAGTATTCTTTTTTCAACATTTTTGTGCCATAAAATAGCAAAATTGGACTTTAATTAGCAAACCATATTAGAATTGAATCGCAGGTAGAGACGTATTTATTACAAACTTTAAAACGATTAGTCATATAAAGATGCTGCGCAATTGTTATACCATATTACCATGAACTAGGGTTTATATTATATTGTGAATCTTGATACAAACTTTTTTATCTTCAGTTAACGCATTTTGTACCTACAGTTAACAGTACATGTAAATAAATAACTTGATAATAGCTAACTATAAGTACATAAATTGTCAACTGCAAATACAAAATATGTCAACTATAGATACAAAATTTGAAGGTTATTTTTGGACCAAGGTCTACAATGCAAGGTAGACCCTGGTTCATGGTATAATTTGTTGATGTTGGGTGTCACTAGAAATTTTTTTAAAAAAAAATACAGATTTTTTTCCAATACCAAGAGAAAAACAAATAATATTAGATTTTAAATCAAATTTGGAAATGGGTGTGTTGAAATTAGAGACTGAAGATGACTTTGGTTGGAAATGGTTAGGTATTTTGATTAAGATTTAACAACAATAATATCCAAATAAATGAATGGCTTCTAAATTTCCAAATCAAGATTAAACCAAATATTTATTTTTAGTAAGAATAATTTTGATTAGGTATCACTGTTTCTCCATATAGAGTACATTTGGTTGCCATTTATTAAATAGGGTCATCATTGATATTGTAAATGAGATTTTTTTTAAAAAATAATTATATTGGTTGCCATTTATTTACGGCTTTTGATATTGTTCATGTTATTATACATTGTTTTGTATATAAAACTTGCATCCAACCGGAACGTATACTGGAAATCCCGATTAATACACATTATGAAGACACTTGGTTTTGGCTTGGAGATCCTAAAGGTTGCTATTCAGTCAAACAAGGCTATAGGCGTATGATTGGGGATTTTGAGGCTGCCCCAGGGCACTTTGATAGATGGCTACATCTTTGGAAGATTAAATGCCCTGCGAAATGGAGAACTTTTGTCTGGAGAGCTCTTTCTAATGTCCTCCCCACTACTACCAATCTACTCTTAAAGAGAGTAGATGTAGACCCAGCATGCCCAATGTGTGGAAATTTGCATGAGAACACTATGCACTCTCTTGTTTTATGTGACTTTACAAAACTTGTTTGGCATGAGTCTTGTTTGCACATCCCTAGTGTGATTGACCATGATTTTGGCATGTGGTTTTCTAAAGTTCTGTCCGTGATGACTGAGGAGGATATTATTATTGCTATGGCAGTAATGTACCACACTTGGAGAGCTCGGAATATGGCAGTGTGGGACGGAGCGCTACCTCGGCCACAGCAGGTGTGGCGTTCGGCTTGTGCTGCAGTCTCGGCGTGGCGGCAGGTGCACGCCGCAAATCCTCACCAGCAGCAACAATTGACGACGCCTGTGCTCGCAGCAGATGCGCTGATCCATTGCTTCTTCGATGCAGGCTATCAAGCGCGGTCAAGGAGAGCAACGATTGGGGCGATCCTCTTGCAGCAGGATGGACGATTCCTCGCAGCCTTCAATGGAGTCTTACCAGCTTGCTTCTCTCCCCTTATGGCAGAATCGTTGGCATGCAAGAAGGTTCTATCTTGGCTAAAAGACCGCAACTTGTTTTCTGCGCATATCTACACCGATTGCTCAACGCTCAAGGATTTGCTAATTACGCCACATCCTACTCTTTTATCTTATGTTAGCTTTTCTATTGAAGCCGCTAGGGCTATTATGTCTTCGTTTATTTCTTGTTCGGTTAATTTGATTCCGAGATCTGCTAATCGGGCAGCCCACGCTCTTGCAGCGGTGGCTTTCACGCAGACTCATTCTTTGTATTGGGATTCTATCCCACCAGACTCTATTGCTCAGTTAATTTAATCCACGATACAATTTGGTTTTCAAAAAAAAAAAAAAAAAAAAAAAAAAAAAACTTGCATCCAACCGGACACACTGCAGTTTAATTAATTTTGAAGACTCACCCTGACCTACCACCCGCTATAATTTAACAAAACTTAATCCATTCGGGTTGGATTCAAGTAAATATCCATAGAAAATATTGAAATTGTCATCCCTAAACAAAAACAGAGAATGGTGGAAAATAAAGACAGTGAGTTAACGAGCTATGTAACGGGAATCAATATGGTCGTTAAAAGAATCAATCGTTGTACTGTAGACCATGATTCACATGGTAAGATAAACCACGGACATATATATTTATTTTAGTATATTGCATGTTCTTTTTTACTGTACTATAATTTTAATATGTTCATTTTTAGTATACTATATAAAATTAAATATGTAATATACTAAAAATAAACATGTATCAATAGTCCATCTTACAATGTAAGTCATGGTTCGCAAGTATAGTTTGTTTAAAAGAATTGGCTAAGCCCAATAGCAAAAGGTCAGGCCCATGTGCCATGGCAGCCAACAATATCACTTTCTGCAAAGTCCATACTTTCTTAAGACTTCAAAGATTCATCAATCATCCCTTTGGACTCTAACAAATACCAACCATTGATCAAAAAGTCAAAACTGCCCTTGTCTTTGTACGGGGACAATCCTGGTAGAGGTAAAATGCGGGATGTGACTCAATGATTTATAAGTTCTTCAAAGTCGGAGTAGCATGCAACCCCTTCAATGATTTATAAGTTCTTCAAAGTCGGAGTCGCATGCAACCCCTTCATAAGCATTACAAACAATCGTGCCAGAGTAAAATGCAACAAAGTAAGCAACATGTAACATGAATCATGTTTCGGGTTGTGGTTGCATTTGCAAAAAACACCCGACTCTCTTATTCGGGTTGTGATTGCATTTGCAACCCGCTTACCAATTTCCCGTTGTATCATGGAATGACGGACACTACAATGTAGGGGAAAAAAAAACCAGGAAGAAACCATTTTGCTTCTTCAACCTTTAGATTGCAACGCGCAAATGAAGTCGACGATACCCAAAAAGATTCATACACAGACAACCATTCTGGAAACGATGGAAGCACATAATCACAAACCGCACAATATAAGCTCCCAACGATACCTCTTTAGTCATTTGCCCGTCTTGCTACCAAAAACACGCAAGTTACTCCAAGCGATGTCAGAGATCTAGAACATCAAAAACGCACAGTTGCAGTGCATCAGAGAACATCAACTTTCACAATAGTAGGAAACAAACGAGAAAGCCTAAACAGCATCTGCAAAATACAAGAAGGTTTCTACAATGCCTCGGGCCTCATGGTAGAGAAAAATTAAAACGGGGATACTATACTATACGCCTAAGATGTCATGACACAGAAGAAGCACATGATACATCATAACAAAAAACATTACGGAGCACAAAACGCTAGCTTGATTCACATTGAAGGGAAAAAGGAAACAGGAAACCGTCCTTAGGCACTACTAAAAAACGGGTCTGCAGACGTATGCAAACATTTTCCCGCATGCATGCAGCACTGTTCGTATTCATCGCGTACAAATCTTTTGACAGCAACATAGATACTAGACATAGCTATAGAAAACAGTTCTAAGGAAGCAATCGAAAGTGACAAGTTACCCCAAAACACTCCTTTGTCTCCCACAAAAAACGACAACTACACTCCACCTTAAAGGGAAATATGCTATGGAAAACACATTACAGACAGTAAATTCCAAATATATATATATATATATATATATATATATATATATATATATATAAACACGAGGGGACTAGTTACTCCACCACCCCTATGTCTTCCGTAAAAATGGCAATCTCCTTAAGTCAAATTAATATGCTATGAAAAGATATTACGGATAGTCAATTCAAATATCGTATTAGAAAAGAAGCACTTACACAAGTGACTAGTTACTCCAACACCACAATGTCTCCCATAAAAACGACAACCACACTTACCTCTATAAGTCAAACTAAAGTGCTATGGAAAGACAACAACGCTCCCTTGTCCCCTATAAACATGACAACAACACTACACCTTAAATCAAATGAATATGCTATTGGAAGACATTATGGTATGTAAATTTCAAGTAATAAAGTCGTAGAAGACTAGGAAGTTTTAGTTCGGTTTCATTTTAGTCATAAATGTTTCAATTGTTTCTATTTAGTGACAAATGATTAGTTTTGGATTCGATTTGGTCCTCAACCCAACATTCCGGTCAAACTAGGCATGATTCTGGTACGTGACTTCCACGTTCACAAGCATAAGGGTAATCTAGGAATAAACATTTGGAGGGAAAACACGGCATAATAACAATATAGCATTAACATACACAAATACATACCTTCCAAAATTGCTTACGTTGTGCGTTTCTTTTCTCCAAGATCGATACAAAACCCATAAGCTGGATAATCTGTGCAACAATCTCCTGCAAAAGCTTGTCTAATTTGTAAAGGGGAATGAAAGGAAAACAATCAAATGAAGAACCGCTTTTCATTCCAACAACACAATCTGGAAAGCGAAGAGAGGAATAAAACAATGAGCATGATTTGATTCACAAAGCCTGTAACACCCGAGAAAAACATTTCGGGAATTATAATAACACGGATCTTTAGAAAGTATAATCTGCAGATAGCAAAATAACACGGGAATATCGCTTCAGAAACATAAATACCAAGTGATAAAGAATGTCATTATGCTAAAGCATACCTTATTCAAATACAACTCGAAAAAGATGAATCTTTTTAGGAAGAACAAGTGCAGCTGAACCAATCAAAAGTCTCGATAACCTGGCACATCATACCAATTGTAGACCATTGTCTGACGAGTTTTTCATCCAACAAAGACAGATTAAGGCATTTCTGAAGAACGATGATAAATTTTAATATACGATTAAACTAAACCTCGTGTTTATCCAACAAACCCCTAAATTTAGAGCATTCTTTCCATCCATGATCCACCAGAGTTAGAAAGGAAAGCAAGTTGTTTAACATAACTGTTCTCCTGAAGAATGAAGATTTGTGGGAACATGTGACTATTCTTAAACTCGTGCTTATAAGTATAGGGAAAGTCTACGGATATGACAAAGATGAAGTTGACATTCCGGATATGACAGTCCATGCACATTTAAAGTGAATATTGAAAAAGAAACGTATGTAAGTTACCATCATTGTTATCAAGGCGTCACCTAGGCGTCCGGTCGGTCGGGACCGAACGCCTAATGTGCTCGCCTCGCCTAAGTGCAGAATACAACCCCAAAACTCCACAAAACATACATGGGTAGAACCTACACACTAAGGCGAGTCTACCGGTGTAATTTCTAGTCGGAGAAGTCGCTGGAATCTTCCTCACGCGCCAGCGCGTGGAGTAGGACGGCATCTCGCCTAGAAAGTCCGCTTAGATAACTATGGTTACCATATACCCATACCTAACTCTAAATGACACTGCTGTCCCTAGTGTTTTCAATTTTCCGAGTTTAGACTAACTACATCTCAAACTAAGTGAAACCGCTTTTTCATGCAATTGTGCTTCAAATTTCAAAACTAGGAACCAATTTATGATTTCAAACGGAATGTCCTATTAATAATAAGGCAACATATATCATTACCCTAAACCTATTTTCAAACTACGTAACCATTCTAACTTGAAAGACAAAGGTTATGGACATATCGTACCTTCCATTAGCAGTTAGATAAGAAAATGAAGGATTGAAGCCATAGCAGAAACAAAAACACGGAATTAAAACCAAACATCTGCTTAACAAGAAAGAATTTTGAACCAAAAATTCACTGTATAGCCCATTCTTTTCAACAACAAAGGTGTTCAGTACATTGACAAGTCCTAGCCAAGAAACTTATTTTCCCCCTCCTCGGCAATGCCAAGAAAAATATGGAAAAATAAAAAAGAAAAAGAAAAAGAAACACGAAACTAAGTCTGCAATTCTTCGAGAAACTTCAGCAAACACTAATCAAGATCTACAACTGTATTGCACCCTGCCTCAAGTTATTAACCTATCTCTTTCCTATCTGATGACCACCTCTGAAATTTCATGTTACCAGAATGGGGGGAAGACCAATCGATTAAATGGAATTGTTGAAGCAGAAAATGTTGGTAGGTACTCAAGACTCCTTGAAAATAAATATGGTGTCGAATCTTGAGTATATTGATAATCCTCCCTGTCCTCCTTCCTCTGAGAAAAGGAAACTAAAACTTTGAAAGCGAAAATTAAAAAATAGAAAAGATTGGATAAATTACCCATTAGCAACATTCCTGTGCCCCATTAATCCTATCATGTATGTAAAGAGGCATAATTGCGCTTAGATGGCGCTGCCAATATCCACATTGTTAGCAACCCATCACCGCACAATTATAGACAAAGCTTCCAGATGACTTTCGGCCGAGCATATTCCACTGTGGCGGTCCTTCGCTGGGGACCCACGAGTTCACTTCAATAAATCCTTGACCCACAGTCCTAGGACCTCCGATTACAAGAAGCCTGTCGCCACATGCTCGAAAAGCCAAGCCCCAACCGTTCATAGAATTTGCTCGCTCAGGCAATCTTCCTTCAGTAACCCACGCCTTTTTGTCCTTGTCATACCTCCTAACTTCCATGTCAGCATAATCGGCTGCATACAATTGGTTATTTACAACTGCAAGCAAAGGAGGTGCTTCAGCTGTGGCGGGCAAGCCATTTTCCCTAACTGCAGCCATACGCACAGGGGACATGTTTGGTATTTCCGTCCATGTTCTTTTCTCGAAATCATATTCCTCCCCACATGTCAAAAGCTTCGAATCAGGTCCTCCAACGCCTCCAACCACGTAAAACTTTCCATCCATGAGAACCCCGGAACACATCTTCCTGGCCTTGTTCATATTTGGCAATAGTGTCCAAGTTCCAGTCTCGGAGTTATAAAGCTCGGCTGAGCTAAGGATCTTACCATGTGAGTCACAACCGCCAGCAAGAATAGCTATCTCCCCTTTGCTGGAAGAACCGAACAAACACCGTGGCTCTTTCATCTGCATTCCAGATGACCATGAATTGGTCAGCAGACTGTATCGATAAATGACCTGTGCCATTAGCTCCTTTCCGAACACGAGGAGCTCCGTTCCAACAGCCAACGATTCCTTGTCGGAAAACCAGAAGCATTCATTAGAATTCATCGTTGGAAGACGCATCCAACGACGACGGTTGGGGTCAAAAGCTTCCCATTCCTGCAGGTTGCAGGAAAAATAAACCCAGTGCTCAACGACACCATTCATACGTCTTAATTTGTAGATATCCCCGCTCCTGATTAATGAGCGGAAGCTCCTGTTCAAAGCTGACATGGCACCATAATCTGACCTCGAGCAATGAATGAGACAGCTAATGGCGTTGTCTCGACCAATACTGGGTATTAGAGAGCTATCTTCAGAATTATCCTCAATGTTATCCTGATGGTCAGCTTCGCCAATAGGGGCCAACATATCACCGCCTAGTGTTAGACTCGTTTCCACTCCATCAGCAGGTCGATCACCAACTTCTTCAGCACAGGACGCTGAAGAAACACCTAGGGTTAGAGCTGTATCAACTCTATCACAACCACCGTCAGATTGCCTTGCAAACTTGCTAGGAACCAGTTCATTCTCCTTGTCATCTTCGAATGGCCTTTTGCCATTCACATCAATCCGGTAATTCATACAAGTCCCGGTATGCTCTCTCCGGTAGTTCCTCGATACCAAACAAGATCGCTCTTCCAACATCCCTTCAGGGTTCACCATAAACAAGAACCACTTCTATGGCCTTATTTCATTCTGCAGCTTTGTTCTTCAACAGGCAAATTTTCTGCAAAAAAGATACACAGAAAGCATCAAAACCTAGAACAAATGTTCAAACCAAAAAAAAAAAAAAAAATCAAATCTATGCAAGCATAGAATATATAGAATAACAAAACAGATTCAAGATTTTATATATTCAAAATAAGAAAAGCTATTGAACAAAATTCTAGACAACTATTTTTAGTTAGACAAATAGAAACCTAGTAAAACAATGTACACTGAATCAAGAAGTTGATTCCTGTAATATTACCTAGCACATGCACATAATTATAGTAACAGAAAAATAAGAAACTATTGAGGGGAAATTGCAAGTTTTAACAAACAACCTGAACAATTGATCCAAAATCACAGGAGAATACAGATCAACTGACAACATATAACCATTCAATCTTTCAGCAGACACCACAGGAGATGAATTGAAAGAGCCCTTCCCAATAATCAAACCTCACAACAATGACAGCTAACCAGATTCAAACACACCTCAAAGCAACAAAAACCCATAGCTTTTAAACCAAATGGGCATGCAAGAATTCATAAAAAATCAATCTTTGCCAACCCAGATCTCTCAAATTCAGATCAGGCAACACCCCGCACCAGAATTTCTCCAAACCGCCATTAATCACAACCCAACCTCTAATCTCGCATTGTTTTCAATACCAGTAATTAAATCAGATCGATTTAGCGATTTACCACGTTCAAAAAGAAAAAACCCATCACTATTTCATAACCGAAAACGAGCCTATTAATTTTTTTTAAAAAAAAAATACAAAACTTTAACACAAAAAATTAAAGAATAATGATAGAGAGATAAAACTTACGGATTGGATAAGAAGTAAAGAAGAGGGGAGTTGATTGGAAATATGGCGTTACCAAAACTGTGCAACTGTGTTTTCTCTGTATTGCGGTAAAGTATACGTATATGTTTCCTTGTGTATCTATATGTATACATATACATATGTATAACCATATATATATTTATATAGGTGCAGCTCTTTTGGGCTGTAACAATTTCAGGGCTTTAACAAGAGAGTTCCTTTGGATTCTCTCTGCAAATCAAAGAAGGCCATAGCCATGCCCTCTTTAAGCTCCCTCTCTCTCTCTCTCTCTTCTCTCTCTCTCTCTATATTCTAATTCCCAAGCGCTTTATTTTCTGGAGAAAAAAAAATGGAAAGAGAAAACAGCACAATGTTGAAACCGCTAAACAGTGAGGAGTTTTTATACTCGTAGAAATACAGCTGGATTTGTTCGTATTTATGAGTTTTTGCCAGATTTATATAAATCGGAATAGCACCATAAAGAAAAGGTGTGTCAATCTACGTGTAGAGAGAGAAACTCGAGGTTGAAGAAACGCAAATTACACTATTCCCCCCTTCTTCTCCACTTTCTACTATCACAGCAATTTTTTGAGATCCTCTTAGGCTCCGTTTGGAAAGCAGTAAAATGACTTCAGGAAAATGTTTTCCGGAAAATGAGTCATTTTCCGGAAAACAGTTTCATTTCCTGTGTTTAGATGTAATATGGAAAACTGTATTTGTGTGTTTGATTTGTTTTCTGGAAAATGAGCCGTCTCCATTAACATACAAAGCAAAAACAATCTCCATTAGCTTACAAAACAAAAATTACATCACAAACATATACGGAGTATACATACATATATATATTTGTTCAGTATTACCAGATCTGGTTTGTTCGTCGGCGAACTGGTTCTGAGTTCGCCGGCGGTTGGCGAACTGGAAACCAGTTCGTTTAGTGGTTTCCAGTTCGCCGGCGAACTGGAGGTTCCAGTTCACCGGCGGACTGGTTTCCAGAACTAGTCCGCCGAACTGGTTCCAGTTCGCTGGCGGACTGGTTTTGAGTTCGCCGGCGAACTGGAACCTCCGGCGAACTGGAACCTCCAGTTCGCCGTTGCCGGCGAACTGGTTTTGAACGGTGGTTTCGGATGCCGAAGGAAGGCGCTGGTGGATGCAGAAATCATGCGAGAAGGAATGTAAAATGACTTACGCCAAAAAAAAGGGTAAGTCGTTTTACAAGGAAATGAGGGGATTTTACATTGACTATGTGGTCATTTTACGTTGACTTCCATTTTACATTGCTTACCAAACACTAGAAACCCGGAAAATGATTTTCGGAAATCATTTTTCGGGTTTCCAAACACACCCTTAGGTTTTTTTTTTTTTTTGAAAGGAGATCCTCTTAGGTTAAACAAGTAATATTACTTTGTATTATTATATTTCTGGAGTTGTTTTATGTGAAATGTGTAATATTTTATATAAGATGATTGTTCAATACATATACAATTTAAAAATATATATATGTCTCAGAGCTCCCGTAATTTTTTTGTTTTATAAATATAATGAAGTTGGCGGCATTATCCCAACCGTCAGACATTAAGAGCGGCTTAATACAGTTATGAGGGTGATAAAAAAAAATAAAGTATGTAATCACAGTACCAATGAAAGCTCACGGGAAGTACCACTTCTCCGTCAAACCGAGAAGTAACAAATAAGTTGGAAGAATTTTACCTTACAGTTAACTTCTCGATTTGACCAATAAATGGTACGTATGTCGGGATGACCAAGTAGATAGTGCAAATACTGATCAAGTATGATAATAATACGAGCCGGTCCCTTTTATTATGACAAGTGAGGTAAGCTCAAAGAAGTTCGGGAGGAGGATATGATCGGAAGGTTAATATAGATCCCGAGTTGGATGCCAGAAGTCCTCTCTCCTCCATAAATGCGGGTATTTATAGGGGGAGCCGGGAGATGAGTTCCAGGCGGCACGCATGTCGCACACGTGGAGGCCATGCACTGTCGTCTTCTCCTCCATAAATGCGGGTATTTATAGGGGGAGGCGGGAATGCCCCCCGTCTTCTCCTCCATAAATGCGGGTATTTATAGGGGGAGCCGGAGATGAGTTCCGGCGGCACGCATTCGCACACGTGGAGGCCATGCACTATCGTCTTCTCCTCCATAAATGCGGGTATTTATAGGGGGAGGCGGA
>CP025650.1:22564327-22593733 GCA_003576665.1 Ipomoea trifida
ATATATATATATATATATATATATATATATATATATATATATATATATATATATATAGAGAGAGAGAGAGAGAGAGATAGGGGAGAGAGAGTTAATTCTATCAGGGTATATTGTCTTTGGCGTTCATTTTAAATTTAGTCACAGACTATTATTTTTGTCATTTAATATTCTAAACTATTATTTTTTGGACACTTTTAATCATTCTCATGACTTTTTCTATTTATAGTAAGGGTATTTTTATCTCTTCATATTTTTCTTTTATTTTTGTTTTTCTGTTTCAACAAGTTTAATTGGTTTAAGACTTTACTAAAAACCGGTTGAAAATATGGATACTAAAAATCAGACGTTACCTAAACTCCTAAACCAATTAAACTGGTTGAAATCAGAAAAATAACAAAAAAAAAAATATAAAAAGACGAATATGCACTTACTAAAAATAGAAAAAGTCATGAGAATGACTAAAAGTGTCCAAAAATAATAGTTTGGGATGTTAAATGATAAAAACAATAGTATGGGACTAAATTTGGAATTGTCATAAAAGACAACATACCTTTGGTGGAATTAACTATGTTAGTCATCACATAATATAAGATTTGTATCTATCAATGACGAAAAAAATATTAATTTGACCTTATTGTCAGCATAAATGTACAAATATTTAGAGGCTTATCATTTAGTTGAGTCATATTCGAAATTTACCTCACCTATTAATATTCAGGACATTAACAATAAGGGGTGTGCTCAAACTTTTTGAATGAGTACCTTAGGAATCCAACATCGTACTAATGTGGTATTAGAGCATCCTTAGGAGTGAATTATTTGGGATTTTGCGTACAGTAAAAGCTTACATGGAGAAAAAGAGAAGCAATGTGAAAGAAGAAAAACATGGCCTACAAAGCATGGTTTTTGGTATAGTAAAAGTATCTACGAATTCCAATGTAGCAGCTCGCCACGCTCGTGTTTTCTTAATTTTTTTAAAAATCAAATTTAATTTTTTTTATCCTTTCATTCATTTTCTCTTTCATAATCACACTTACAAAAACTCATAAAAAACTATTCTACTAAGGATGCTCTTATAGAATTTTCTTTAAAATTATTATTAAAAAAAAAAAAAAAAAGAGATTCTGGCGTGCACTTACTTGAAACAGTAATCACACTCCTCTTAGATCGAGACCACCCCTTCCCTAATGGCATCGCGCCACGTGTCCGCCTATCGTGTAAAGCCATGTTTGTCATGTGAGGAATTATTGAATGTTGAGAAAGGAGTGCTTAATGGAAAATGTTTATTGCATTTAATCTTTATTAATTTTTTTTTTCAAAAACTTTATATTATTTGGTGGATTCAAATTAAAATTTCATAATTTTTACATTCATTGGATATCTACTCTCTTATTAATAACGTTGGAGAATTATTTAAGAAAAATTAATTTGTAATTTATTGTTATAGGCAATTCGATTTAATTATCTTTTATTTTAATTTATTTATTTGTTTCCAAAGTTTTTTTTTTTTTGTAAATGTTTAAATGAATATGGTTTATTTTTATTATAATCTATTGATGTTTTTTTAACATAATTATTCATATCTTTTTATTATTTTTATCATTTTGAAAACCAAACATTAAAGAAATATATAGGGAAAGTAAATATTTTATTCAATTGAACAATTTCAATTTAAAGAAAAATGCAGAAAATTTAAATAAATATATAACACAAAGAAACTATAAAAAAAAAAAAGCCATTTAAAAAAACTATGTTCTCTTAATAGTTATTTTCTTAAAGGTTAAGGGGGGTTTGGGTGTCTAATCCTGATACTAAATTAAATACTCTGTATTATGTTCTATCTCAAATCTAAATTGATATTTTAATTATATATTTGTATTTTATATATTAGATGTTTAACAGGAATAAGATGCATGCATTTAATAATTTTCACACGTGCGTGCATACACATATATACACGGGCCACCTTCTTGTAAGAAGCTAAGAATTAGTAACCCGTAAGAACGTGGGGATTAATCTGATTTATTCATCTATGATGATTAAGGGTCGTAATTAAAGAAAAAATAGAAAATATGCAATGACAATTTTGTAATTATAACAATGCATTTAGAAACGCTTAATAGTGTATCTGTAGATAACTAATAGTGCATATACATTAGTGCACTGTTATAGATTCTGAGTATACTATCATTTATCCATGAATGCACTATTTAGTGTTTCCAAAGACACTACTATAATTATAAAAATGTTACCACTTCTTTTTATTTATTTTTTATTTAGAGGCTGTTGGTACTTTCTCATCAATTAAATTTATGAGAAAAACGTTTCCAAGGAATATGGAGTTAATTACCGAAATAGTCCCTCGACTATTGCGAAATTACCGATTTGGTCCTCGACAATTTTTCGTACCCAATTAAGTCCTTGACTTTGAAAATTTTAACCATTTTAGTCCTCCGTTCGTTTAGACGTTAGGAGCCCGTTTATTTGGAGGGTATTGATGGAGTTTCGCTTCATAAGACCAATTTGATCCTCGACAATTGGGGTCAAGGGTTATCTCTCACTGGAGACTGCAGCTCAAGCCAAATGGAGTGCAACAGCGAGGGAGCAAAGCCGTCGACAACCCTAGCTGAGGTTACTCTCGACACCAACTTACAAGACTATTATGACGTCAGCTTGGTGGACTGGTTCAATCTCCCCATGGTGGGTGTGATTGGCGGGTCGGGTCCCTGCGCGCCCACGGGTTGTAGCGATGACTTGAACCAAAAATGCCTCGCGGAGCTGAGAACCGAAGGTGGCAGATCTTGCAGAAGTGCGTGCGATGCATTCAAGACCCTGTAGTATTGTTTCTCCGGCGCGTACGCCTCGCCGTCGACCTATTCTCCTTCGGTGTATTCCCAAATCTTCAGGTCGGTGTGCCCTAAATCGTATCGCTATGCGTACAATGACACCATCTACTGCCCTTCGGTTTCTCTCTTCCATTATTGCTCTTATAATTCTAGATAAAACGGAAAAGGGGAAGCAAAAGTGCGATTATGTGATAAAAGCAAGGTGATTTTGGGGGCGGAAAACGCAGATGAGTTGCAGGAGTTGATAGACAACAGGCTGGGCGACAATTATCCATTCGAGGCAGCAGTAGCAATTGCTAATCTTGCGTGGACGTGTGTGGAGAAATTGTAGACAGGTTATCAAGATTGGTTGAAGAATTGCCCCAAAGGGGATGACGGTTCTCCTAGCCTAAGAGATCGCTGGAAATGGGTGTTATGAAGCGAAATTCCGTAAATGCCCTCCAAATAAACGGGCTTCTAACGTCTAAACGAACGGAGGACTAAAATGGTTAAAATTTTCAAAGTCAAGGACTTAATTGGGCACGAAAAATTGTCGAGGACCAAATTGGTAATTTCGCAATAGTCGAGGGACTATTTCGGTAATTAACTCAAGGAATATGTGTGATGTGAATAACTTTACATGAAAAATAAATTAACATGCTGGGTGTTGTCCTAAAAACATAACAATTAAATTACCTGAAAAATTAATTAACATGTTTGGTTCGTTTAAACTTTTGAAATTTATAATAATCTCTCATCTTCTCTCCCAAGAGGTTGAATCCAAATGTTTGGTTCGTTTATACTTTTAAAATTTATAATAATCTCTCATCTTCTCTCCCAAAAAGTTAAATCCCCAACCCCGGCCGACAAAACGTCTGAGAGGCTAAACCTTTGCTCACTGCGCACGAGACTAATCTCTTCTCCCAAACTTCACCCATGTGACCAGTTGAGCTACTTATGCAGACAATAATCTCTTCTCATCTTTGATATATGAGAGGGGTAAAATAATAATTTAAGAAAGCGTGGCATTCATAGTCACGCAATCTATCTAAAAAGCGTGGAAAGCATCCTCAGCTCTTTCTTAACCAAAAAACAATTTATGTAACAAAGGAATCTGATACATCCATCGCTCACTGACAAATGGAAAACAGTTTCTTGACTTTTCGTTAGTTATTACGTTAAACTACGGAACTGTGTAATCTTGGAATGCTACCAACGGCACTCACGGACGTCAAACACCACCTTTTATTATTGTTAATAATTTTTTATGCCTATTGCGTGAATAGGATAATGTCTAATGTTGCTCGCATTAGCAGCTCAATTGGTCACGTGGGTCAAATAAACATCTTTACGCTTAAAATAAATATTTCATTTATTTTTCTTTTCTAACAAATTATTACTTCTATGTAAGTATGACCACAATTTTGTTCAAACCGAACAAGGCAATGTAACAACCAAATCGAAAGGTTATGATTACAATTTAGAATCAAAACCTAATATTTGGGTTTTAGTTTTTTAAAATCGCGAACCGAAACTGCCAATTCTGGTTCCGAACAGAAAAAAAATAAATTATTTGTTAAATTTAAATTATTTATAAATAAATATAATTTTTTAAAAAGTTTGAACCAGTGGTTCAAGCTGGATCTAGAACCGTGAACTGATTCAAAATTAGAATCGAATCGCTGTCATATATACTTATATGTGAGAATCAAATTAAATACGAAAAAAGAACATACACAACTTACAAATATTATAATTATAATTTTAAGGTAATGCTGATAGTTGTTCCGATTTTGAGCCAATGGTTCACGGTTCAATATCCAATTTTTCTAGTTTACAATTTTAATAAACTGAAACCCAAATATTTAGTTCCAATTCTATATCAAATTCGGAACATTTCAAATTCGGTTGTTACAATATCTGATTTAGTTTGAACCGACCCGTGGTCATTCCTACATATAAGCAATAATTTATTGGAGAATAAAAATAAATAAAATATTTATTTTAAGAGTAAAAATGTCCATTTAATATATCATGGGATAAACTACTACTTTTAAAATAATTGAGTAGGCTAATGTAGATACATGAATAATTCAGGAGGAAAAAAAGTATAAGCATATAATTCATGAAGAAAAAGTGTCCCTTGTTGTTGTTATTATTATTATTATTATTGTTGTTGTTGTTGTTGTTTTGATAAATTAAGTTTCACAGTTTATGACATACTAATTCTAAGCATCACAATTTCTGTCCAAGACGGTAAAATTTAAATGAAAATTCATTCTTCAATATTAATATTAGTGATTTAACTCGTACGCCCACTAAGCTCGCCCCTCTTAGCAGCGAGCCTCAAAATCCCCTGCATGTCCCAATCTTAATTATTAGGTGACGGGGTAGGTCAACTCGACAAGATAAACTCATTTTAATAGGTTTAAATTGTTTCAAACACAGATCTACAATTTATAAAAGATTGTAACTTATGTTGTATAATCAAATTATACCGAACATCCCAAGCAACTTGGGGCAATCTTGTAGGGACACATCACGTTAAAGAGTTACGATTTAGGGTTTTTTTTTTTTTTTTTTTTTTTTTTGTTTTTTAAGTAATAGTCAAATTTCACGAGTTCGATCTGTACTCATACTAAATTAATTTCACAATGGTGAGAATACTAAATCCAATATATATATATATATATATATATATATATATATATATATATAAATTATACTTGAAGTCAAGAATATAAATATTTTTCTATATTCTATTAGTACTCTCCCTACCCTAACTATTTTTGGATTAAGTCATTGTGTGTTATACATTGAAATAGTTTATATTTGTCTTTGTATGTACATTGCATAAATATATTTTCTATTATTGAAATTGGTCATTTTTTTAAAAAGTCTAATTAAATAAATGGAAAGAAATTGTGTCCTCTTTTATGTTATATAGTATAGGTTTATGGGTTTCTCTTAGTGGTGTTATTTCTTGTCTTAGAGTGCAAAAGAAGGGACAATAAGGACAGGGGGCTACCCATGTGATAGGTATATGTGTTGGTGGCATTTGTCAAATGTGGTAATTATAGTTTCATTTTAAATTTTTTATTAAATAAATAAAAACATTTTTATATAATTTATACTCAAATTAGCCACCTAATAAGTTATGCGCGAATATTAGTGTGTCTGGGTTCAGTTCTTGCTAGCATCATATCAGTTGTGCCTGTCATACATGATTTTCATAATGTTATTTATCTCTCCTATATGATTTATTGGCTATTATACATGAATAAATTTTTTTTCAATGCATAATTTTAAGTAGCGATGAATGCGAAGAAAATACATTTAGGAAAGTTTTTTGGGTTATATTGATAGGACAACTAATGAAAAGTAATTTAGTTTGCAATTGGCATAATGTCACACCAGCCTCTTAATATATACATTTCCAATTAGCACTCCACAAATTTAAAATTTTCCTTTTTTAGTATCACTTTTAAATATTCTATTTATAGTTTTTTTTTTAATGAGAATTAACATATGTTACTTATAATTTATTTTCTTTTGTATTATTTAGTGTTGTATTTTTTGTCAAGATCATGTGGTCTAGTGACACTAAGTTGCAATCCCATATGGAATGTTGTGGGTTCGAACTTCAGAGACGGAGATACTGCATTCTAATAGGGTGAATTTTTTGACCTCATATAGCGAAATAAAATAGAGTCGGGTGTTGGGATTTAATCTTTTGGGAGTGGTCATCAAGTTAATTATTAGAGAGTGTGTTGTAAAATATAAGAAAGCAAGTTAAAAAAAAAAAGTTAATTTGCTTTTTTTGGTATCATTTTTTAATGTTAATTAAAAATTATTTATTTATAAGCATAGTTAAAAGTTATATAAATTTAATGAACTTAAAGTTTACAATTATAATAAAATGTCAAAAGAGAATGTCGGGACACACACAAAGAGAGATTTTCGCATGTGGTATGCCTTGAATTGATTGATTAAGAAGCAAAAGAGAAGAAAATAAGAAAAGAAAAATTCATCTTCAGAAAATAAAATGAGCGCATGTGTAACTTAAGAAAACAATCCCAAAAAAAAAAAAAGAAAGACCATTGAATAGTAAACATGAAAAACAAAACAGTATCTTAAATATGCAATTTTGATCTACATTATGTTAAAACTCTCGATTAAATTCTTTTTGAGTAAGAACCAAACTTCTAAACTCGATTTAAATCAGAATTAGTCATACAGTAATCGAGAATTGGAATATAAAATAAAAATGCATGGATAGATATGGATCTGCATGTGATGGATGAAGTCAAAATATAGGAAAAGCAAATAGGTGGAAATGTCAAAGGAAGAGACGTATTCAACAAATATAGATGTTAGGCAAATGTCATCTTTCCTCTTTATGAATTGAAGCTATATCTGCGCATGCATTTATTTGCAAGAGATTTTGGATTATATGTCCACTTCACACCCTATATATATACTAAACAATTGCATAAATTTATTAGGACTTTTGAGAATACGAAATTGTAGTTGAATTGAAAATGATACTTTAGTTGTGTTAATGAAACTACAGTATGTATAAAGTGAAACTGAATAGCGTGTCTCACATATTGAGTGTATATATATATATTATCAAATGAAACTATATTTATATCAAAATGATACTTTAGTTGTTTTGTAATGAAACTAGACTGTATATATATAAAATGAAATTGTATCAGTTTCACATATTTGAGTGTATATTGTCCAATGAAATTGTAGTTGAAACAAAATGATATTTTAGTTGTGCTGAAATGAAATTGCAATGTATATAAAATGAAACTGAATACGTCATAAAAGCATATATAATTAATTAGACGGAATAGGTGTCGTTTCTTTTCATTAAAAGAAATAGTATCGTTTTGAACCATGATCCACAGCAAAATTTTGCTATAAATGTGTTACAGTTTAAATATTATAGTTTTCTAAAAGTTTTATTTTTTAGAGTCAAATAATAAATTGGTTTTGTATTGTTTGAAGTTTAACATGACTATCAAATATCAAAGAATTATAATTAAAGAATAAAAAATGAAAGTCGTAAATATTAATAGAGCCCATATATTATGATGGTTCTAACAATATTGTTTTTGTTTTTGTTTTTGTTTTTTTTTTTTTTTAAATTTAGTTTTTGTATGGGTAAGATTGTAATGCTTTTGATCAAATTTAGTCAATTATAATTAGCCCCTTTGGGCTTTATTAGGGTTTTGTTTTCATTAATTTAGCCCTTTTTTTAGTCAATTTTATCACAAAAATTATTTGAGTTGCTATTGTCTTCTCCCAAAATTGTAAAGATGGGAGATTTTTTTATTTTTATTTTTTGGTAAGTGTAAATCAGTAAATGCAATTAGTAATCATTAGATTGAGTGAGAAAAAGACTTTTTTCTTTTTAGACCCTTCTTCATTTTTTTTTGGTAAACGTAGCTATTCCATTAATTCATAACATAAAACGTTTACATCAACGATCAATGAAATGGTAAATCATTCCTTACAGTCAGACATATAAACAACTTTTCTAAATATGCTATAGAAAACTTGAATCGCAGACTGTTTCATAACTAGGAAGCTATGTTCCTTCAGGGAGCTTAAAGCTTCATCAAAGATCTGGGTCTTCGTCATCATTCCTTTTTGTTCGCCCAGCATAAGATCAACACTTGCCGAAACCAAACTAAACGATTTATGCTAATGAAAATGAAAAGCTCGTGAAAGTAACGAGAGAAAAAATGCTCGTAAAAGTAACGAGAGAAAAACACAATAATAGAGAAAATAAAAAGTGGGTAAAGTCAAAGTAGGGTTGGGAGTTCAAGACTACCAACACAAACCCCAATATCTACCTACTATTATTTTATTCAAAGGGAAAGAAAACAGAAGAAGAAGATCTGTGGCGGTGGTTGGAGGCGGACGGAGCTGCTACGGTGGTCGGGGCAGAAGAAGAGCGAGAGCAAACGTAGAAGGTGACCAAAACCGCCGGCTCAAAGCTCCATTAGAGCTCCGGCCGAAGGCCGGCGGTGAAAGCCGAAGTTGAGCAGCAGAGAAAGGCGTTTGGTTTTAGAGAGAAAAAGGAGACAGCATTAGAGTTTTTTCTGTAATTAGATCCTTCTTCATTAATTGTAGTAAGCAATAGTAGTTTATATGACATGATTTGATTAAAAATATTTTTTAAAAAATGGGACTTTTGGTTCTTAAATTATAGGAAAATAGATTTTTCATTTTTCAATTATATACATTATTACATTTCATTTCTTATTTGTTCGTGAAGTAATTTTTTTCGTCCTAAGTTATATTAGGATTTTTTTTTTCCTTTCTAATTTAACATTTTGAATGGATAGTGCCGTTTTCATTGAGAGACAAACATTGGTGATGATATAATTGAGGATTGGGTAAGGTTGAATTATAATTGAGAGTATATAAGTATAATTGGTGATGGCAAAACATAATAGTCAAATTAACATTTTTTTGAGTCAAAAAGTAAAGCATGTATAACACATTAAAGTATAAAATTGAACTTGTCAACAAGATAAACGTTACACTAACATTATTCTTTTTTAATTTACAAAAAAAAGTCCACATTTAATTTTCTATCCGAATGAATGTATTGGATAAAACCCATCTTTTGACCCTAGCAAAAAAAGGATCACAAGAATTAAAGCATGTGCTCCATCTCAACTAAAAGCCTAAGCTGATAGTTGGACTGCACATATTATATTTATGCTCACACGCCCCCTCAACGTGTGCGGACCCATGATCTTTTGCATGGCTCTGATACCAAATTAAAGCATGTGCTCCATCTCAACTAAAAGCCTAAGCTGATAGTTGGACTGCACATATTATATTTATGCTCACAACAAGAAGGTAAACTAGTCTAAATTATTGTTATAATTGGCGGACTATATCAAACCAAGACCATCCAATAGACAACTCTCAGTCTTTCACAATGAGTCCAACTTGAAACATCGTGATTACTAAACCAACTATCTCATCAATTTGATTAAAATTGATTATTCTCTCAACATCATGGTTGAAAAAATCACTAGGCGCTCCTCAAGCACCTAGGAGGCTATTAATCGGAGACGCCAGTGTATTTTTATTTTTTAAAATTTGCTTAAAATTTTTTAAGACAATAATTATACATTATTTAATACTTTAATAGTTAATATTAAATATTAACTTAAAAATATATAGAATTTAAAGAATTTATTAGGGTTATTTACCTCAAAACAATGTCGTTTTGAGGGAAATGACTCATTTTTAAAAAGAGAACAATAACTAATTGGCCGACTATGCGATTTAGTCGGTGTTTAGGTGACCTAGTCAATAGCCTAGACCATGAATTTTAGTAATACGCTAAGTGACTTGCCGGTGCCTAGCGTTTATGTGGGATTTTTGCAACACACCTCAACATATATAAACTCCATTTAAGAAAAAACACATATTTTTTTTGAGTACTCTCAACCCACTGACTTGTCAATGCCTAGTGTTTATGTGGGATTTTTGCAACACACCTCAACATATATAAACTCCATTTAAAAAAAACACATATTTTTTTGAGTACTCTCAACCCACTGAAAAACAAAGAGTCAACAGTCACATCCAATGTAAACCGAATGCCACTAAACCACAAGGTCTTTAGCAGAAAAAACACATATAAGAGAACATAAAAATAAAAATTTCTACCAAGAAAATAAACACTATTCTATAGTACTCTTGAGCAATAGGGAATAGTACTCTTGAGCAATAGGTAATAGACCATCGAGAAGGGGGGAATGGGGGATGCATAGACAGATTGATTTGTACGTACAAATTTCACTTCACCTTTTATACCTAAGAGTCTAAAACTAGCAACTTAAAAGCATCTTTATATATTAATTTATTTAATTCTTTTATTTTAATTTCTCTTTATATTTTTTTTCCTGTTTCCATTGCTTGTTTGGGGGCTTTGATCTCCATATAAAGCCATACCCGACGACTTTGGCAAAATTTCACTGTTTTGGTGATATAATCTACTGTTATGTGGATCACAATTTTGTCAGATATGGACTCGTTTATTTTATGGAGCAATAAGTTACATGTTTAACTCGTAAAGTAAATATAGTATTAATGAGAATAGTTAGGTATTGCTTGATCGAGTAGTTCATAGAGGTAACAAAGGTGATCACTTGGTCAGGCCGATGGTTTTGGTTGCTAGCTAGGAGATCTAATCGGTCATGCACTAGAGAATTGAGAGGTATATCGGTTAAATAGTTGATGTGTTGAGTGAATTATTTAATTTGGTGAGAGGCCGTTTTTGTGTTGTACATAATAGTAGAAGCTATCTGAATATTTGTAAAATTAAAATAAGAAAATAGTAAAATATAAGAAGAATTGAAAACAAGACAAGAGGATATCAATGCCCAATGTTACTATTGAAAGCCTTTGAAAGTGATTTTCTTTACATTTTGGAACAAATAATCAACCTAAAAAGTCCAATTCATGTGGATTATCTAGTTAATTAACTCAACAAATACTAGTCGTACTTCAAATTTTTGGTGAATATTGGCAGCGATTTACGTGTTGAATTTGTATTCGGAGTCTTTATCTGGACCGAATGACGAATTCTATATATATATAACACTATTTCGGATAAGGATCAACAACTTATAAGTTTAACTAACAATCAACCTAAACAGTCCAATTCATGCCGACATGTTTACCTAAACCAACAAATACTAGCTATACTAGAAACTTCAAGTGAACATTGCCGGCTACTTGTGTGTTGAATTTGTGCTTGGAGTCACTATCTGAGTCGGGGTACATATTTCACATATACAACACTATTTCAGATAATTAAGACTAAACTCATAACTATAAGTTACATCTAAAACTTTTCAACCTGACACTAATCAGTGAATACAAAAATTATTTTATGGAGCTAGTATGTAAGTGATTTGATACAAAAAATATTTTTTTTTTCTTCCTACCCTACTAATGGAAAAATATAATTGATAATGTTAGCCTCTTGTGCAAAGCTGAAATGGTAAGTTGGAGGGTACATCAACAAGATGTGATGGACCAAACAGTGTAGCAGTGGCCAACATCCTCCTTGTGAATTGGATCTCAGTTGGTTATTAGTGGTATTTCGGTGTAAAAAATTTGCGTTGATATAGTTACGAATTCTATTATTGTCAACACATTTTTAGTTGAGTCTGTCCCATATGATCTTTTTGGCATTTATTGTCCTTCACTAATCTACATCATATCTTTTTTTTTTTTTTATTAAATCAAACCCTAACAAAATTTAGGAATAAAAAAAGGTCAAGTCGCAGTAGCTGAGAGACGGAAAAATGTTTATTTGCTGACAATTTAAGAATACGAAATAGTTATGGCGTAATTGAAGGACAAGCAACGCTATTTCTCTATACTTTAGCGGTGAAAAGTGTCATTTTCCTGTTTCATAATAACGTTATTGTGGTATGAAATTGGGAAAAGAGATCCATCCATCGTGAAGTGATTTTTATCTTAATTTCATTGGTTGGACTTATTGCCTATCAACCTCAAACAAAGTGATTAGCTAACTATCACAATCTGAAAGCAAGCCTACCCATACTTCAAACATATTTACTAGATTAAACAATGACTGACATCTTAGAATAGATCAGAGGTTGTTGTTTTCTTTGGAGCAGGAAATGTTTATACACAAAACAAAAAGTTGTTGTCAAATTTTCATGTCAAGCAAGTGATTAAATCATATTTAACATTTTATTGGACGAGCACAACTCAACTGGTCAACTAATTCAAAATAAGTCCTATCCATATAAACTTACATTCAAGGTATGTCGATCAGTTGAGACACATCCTGCGATTTATTTTCTCCACTAGTTAATTTTCAGGGTAAAAGCAGTGAGGGTCTTTAAGTGGTGAATTCAAACTTATATATTGATTGATAACCTAAATTATAGCTACTTATTTGTCAACCCATTTGTGGTAATTTAATAATTGAAATGATAATTTGATTTGATTTGCAAAGTAAAGAGGTTTTAAGGTTGATGAAGGTGATGGCCATAAATTCATAATAATAAATATTGCATAATTTGGTAACCTAGCTAGAAATATATTAATTTTTGGATAGAATTGGAACAAATAAAAAGTGATTAAAGTCTAGTCAATATAATTCTAATTTGTTTGCATTATCCCATGGGATTTGTCATAGATGATTAGGTGAGTTTTGTAAAATTGTAAGTCTTTTATTAACTCTATGATGACTTAGACGGTCAAGTGCCAATTTGTCGATTTGCAATCAATTTCTTTCATGTATCATGCACATATTGCACTTCCATGGCTCATCCTTCATTGAGAATTTTTCTATAATACGTCTTCTATTAAAATTTAAATTTGACTAAATCATCTTCTATTTTTTCTTCTTCTTCTTCTTCTTCTTCTTCTTTTTTTTTCTTTTAAACATGACTTTAACTATTGCCTCAAGGCTAATCTCTTCCATGATGCCTTCTGATCTAGACTATTTTTTAAATATTGACGAAGATCAGACATAAGAGTTCTTCTACAAATCTATCTATCTGTCTTATTCGAGCACACACACTATATATATATAATACTATACGTGTATTAGTTAAACAATGCTTCATCAAAAAAGTGAAAATAAAAATAGTAGAATTGTCGATTAGAACTCTCAATTCAATTTGTCGTATTCCATGATAATAATATATATTCGTTTTACTTCACTTATAGATTGCACAATTGCACTGATTCTTCCTCATCCATGCCCTATCCATGTCTAAAAGGAGCTCCTTTTATTTTCCCTTGAAAATAACGTTTTCTTTTAAAGAAAAAAAAAAAAACGTAAACAAGAGAAAAACCACTCAAATTGTGTTCGGTTTATAAAATTCACAGCGCATAAAATTTATAAGTTAATAATTTACGCCGTAAGGACGAATAAACAATAATAATATACATAAGTTTTTTTTTTGAAAGCAATAATATACATAAGTTATAATGAAATAAGGGTTAAGTTAGTTACTGAACTACACACGAAAATGCAATTGATACATCCAACTCAAATAAATTATAATTGGTTCTATATATACTTGTATGAACAATATGCTAAATTTGTGCTATTGAGTACAAAATGACTTATTTTCACGTTAATTATTGATATTTTTAGTCAATTTTAAATATTAAAAATTAGTTTAAAAAACCAGCCCACCCCTCCCCTCTGGTCATAGTTGAATGGGAGGGGTGAGTTGGATTTTTTTTTATTAAATATTTAAAATTGGTAAAAGTAAGTGAAAAAGAAATTTAAAGATTAATCGTCATGTCAACAGTGAACTTAGAGAATAGGTTTTTATGTTTTAACTTTTTTTTTTTTTTACCAAATTGCACGGATTCGACTTGTTAAGGAAACTTAATTATTGCATTTTTTTTAAAATTATAAATAAATTAGATAACTCAATTGCATTTTCCCGTGTAATTAAGTGGTTTAATTAATATAATGTAACCCTTATTTCATAGTTAATTAACCAACACCAAAACAAAACCCAAAAGGGAGAGAGGCAGAAAATTTGTGATGTTTGTAGAAAAAGATGCATGAATGAAAAATCATGAAACATAGAATCAGATTCTTAAATTGATGTCACTAAGGAATTATGAGGAAAAGTTGTTGGCAGCTGCTGGCCACAAGAATGATGAATCCAAATTCTTGTAATGGAAGAATTTTCATGTGGGCATATATATATATATATATATATATATATATATATATATATAAAATTTGGAATGAGAAAATTTAATGTAATGTACGATTAAAGTTGTGAGTTTTGGCATATTGTTTCATCTCATGAATTACAAGCAAACAGGTTTCTGTCATCATCATCTCTTCCTATATTGCTTTTTTTCATATTCTGATTCCATTGTCAAATGTAGCACACATATATGTATGGTTTGTGAAAATGAATTATACCGCGTCTTTTTGAAGTCAAACAGCTATATAATCCTAATTCATATACGAGCTTATCGTCTCTCGGTTATTTTCTAACATTTATTGTTGTATTTATAAACTTAATTCAAACTCAAAACTCTAATTTTTTTTTTTTTAAAATGTGTGTATGTTTCCACCCTCGGACACAATGATTAATTCCCTCACTAAATTATAAGCACATCTTTTGGACAGAATAACTTATTTAGAGATTTAATTAAGACTGTTTTATACTCAAATCAATAAACCAGTATTGAGTCAAAAGTAAACAACACTAAAACGTGTAAATAGTGTGATGGAAATAGAATTGCTTCCAAGGAGAATAGAGAGACAGTAGTGCACTAGTGGGATATGATGGTGCACTATATATATATATATATATATATATATATCCTCTTTAGCTTTATTTCTCAAGGTTTCGAATTTATTCAATTCTATATACCACTGCTCAGTGGTCACCACACACTCATTATTCATCTTCAACCCTTTAGCTTGTCCCAATAAAACAAAAATAATGTAAATCTATCATACTATTTTTTTTTTTTATCTTTACAACGAACAAACTCGTAATTACTATTCAAAGATATATTATGAGAATTCATAATGGAGTAACTTTTTGAAAGAAATCGTTTTTTCCCTTTGTTTTCACAATTATAGTATTGATAAAAATACATGATTATTTTTGTTTTAAAAAGGAAACATGCATTATCATACCTAAAGACAAATATTTACTATACTCGGTGTGTGTGTGTTTTTTTCTTTTAAATCTCTTTAAAGTACCGATCAATATCAGTACCTTTTGTACCAGATATAACTATGTATATACCGAGCGTGTTTAATTGAAATTAATATCATACCTAAAGACAAATATTTAGTATACTCGGTAAAGTCTAAATAGTGTATGTAATTATATTTGATATAGATCACCGCGTGAGATCTCTCTATAATGGCATGTGTGTGTGTATATGAGGCTACAATGGGGGAGGAGACTAGTTTACATGATTAAATTAGATTATTAGATAGGTTACCAACTGGCTGGCTGGCTGCTTGCTAGCTCCATAATTATCTGTCTTTTAAAGAAAAAAAATTAATTAAATTTCTTTTTTTGGGTTGATGTGACAATGTCAATGGTCAATTTTGTTCCAATAAAAACGTTGAATGGTAAGACTTTTCCCATTTCCTGCTCAAAATGAAAATAATAATAATAATAATTGTTAGACATTTATTCATAATCCAGGTTTTTTTGATATCTCCGGACTATATCATGAATCCCATGAACTCATTTTTTAGACTCATGAGAAGATAAATCGAGCCAATTCAATTTTTAAACTTAGTATCAAATCGTAAATTTTTATGCACAACAAGCCCTATTCAAACCTGAATCCACAATGCCCGTGACATGAATTAACCTCTCACCCGGTTGTATAAAGCAAGTTTATGTGAAACTTTTTGTTCATTAAATAAATGCTTTGGGGGCATTATTGACATTTTGTTGACAAGTTCATTGAATAATGTCCTATATACGACAAATTATTGTGTAAACCATAACAAAAAGTACATTATTCGTGCACTGTATGTACATTATACAAAATAATGCACATTCAGTACTCAAATAATGTACTTTTTTTAAAAATATAATTTACATTTTTAATATAATAAAAGTACATTATTTGTGTACTGAATGTACATTATTTGATAATATTATCCACAGCTAATTATTGCACATATACAAGTTGGGCCTCCTGGATCAATTTGTTAATTGGGCCTAGAGAAATGCACTTAACAAACTCATTTTTGGGTTGTATTTGTGTAGTAAGAATTGGGCCTTAGCCCGTACATTTTCTTTTTCCAGCCCAACATGAATTTATCAAAAAGTTTAAATTTGGAAAACTTGACGTTGCATAAATGATTCTCCATAAAATTTTAAAGTGCTAATCAACACAAGTGTAATATTAGGCCTAATATATATATACTAGAGAACGGGAAATAAGGAGAGGGGACTGAATTTTTTTTTTAGACTTTTTAATTTTTTTATTTTTTTTTTTGGTTCAAGGATAGATGCTCAACCTGAGTTAAAACTCTGAACCTTTTTCATTGTTTTATATATCTCTTTGATTCTGATGTAGCAATGTTATTCTAATGGTTTGCTTTAGATACGGAGATGGAATCTTGCGAGCAAGAGAGGTCAGAAGACTTGTTGCATCTATTGTTGAAATTGAAAGACAGGTAATTGTATTGTATTGTATATTCTACTAATTTGAGAAAATTCAGTGTTGTTTTTATTAAGCGAGCAATCCATTTCCCTTTTGCAGAGAATGAAATGCTTTCCTTAACATAGCGGATGAAGAGGTCAGGCATTGAAACACCGACTTCATTCTTTTGCAAGATTTAATAAACTCTCTGCCTCAAATTTAGTTGCAAGGTTCAGTGTAACACGCTAAAAATAATTTCAATGGGCTATAATGCTTTATCGAGCATCCCATTGTCTACTCAATCATAGATTATGAATGAACTACTAAACCTAACCGTTCTCAAGGGTTACCTGCAAGTTCAGCAGAAGTATAACCTTCATCTACTGTCGCATTTTTAATACTGCAAAATACTCTCACCATATTTCTGTAAATAACTAAAATTGTCGCCATTCCATTAATTCTCAGATGACTCGTATAGATTTTGAGATTGTATTTGATGGTGCTACATGTTTTTGATATTGTGTTTGATGGTGCTACATGTTTTTGTAACTAAGAGTTTTACGATTTTTGTTCTTTCTGTACTCAATCATAGATACCCTCTCCACCCAATGGCCGCACGCTTTTCTAGTTTACCATGTCATCATAGGTTGCCATTTTAACCAAATCATATGTTACACAATATTTTTTTTATTTTCCCCTTTTCCAACATGCAGGCTTCAGGGCTCCAGCCACAGCCATGGTCTCCGTTCATCCTCCTATATTTAGGGCTCCAGCCACAGCCATGGTCTATGCTGCCCCTCCTATATTCAATCCTCGTTATACGTCAATTCAAATATTCTACACTTTTTTTGGCATTGCAGTCCTAGTGTAAACATCTAAAATAGTATCTTAGAGATTAAAGTACAATGTAATACTTTTTGAGAAAAATGTATATATCGCTCGCGGCTCGACGAGCCCCGAGCCTAAGACATTAGAGCTCCTAACAACGTCTTGTGAGTATGCAAAGTAAGCGCTCCCTCGAAAAGTATGCAAAGTAAGCGATGGTTTACAAATGAGCCCTACTAAGAGTAGTTATACCCATTCCACCTCCTCAATGGAGGATGGAGATTTAATTAATCCTACGGCTAATATTGATACTCTAGAATCCTCCATAACTCTCTTTACACACTTGAGGATTTCATAATATTCTAGAATATTCTATAGTTCTCTACTACCTCTAAACTTATGTATATGATTCTAGATTATTCTAACAACAATGGGAAACTATGTACAACCTCTAAAAAAGTCCTGAAGGATATAGCAAACGTCGGCAAAGTGTCCCACGCGTCTCGAAAATTTGTAGGAAAGTGTCCCGCGCGCGTTACATCGAGCTCGGCTCAATTATTACTCGTTCAAGCTCGGCTCGAGCTCGAATTTGACCGAGCTCAAGTCAAGCTTTGACCGAACAACTCGCGAGCCGCTCAGCTCATTTACACAGCAATTAATGATTTGTCAAAATAAAAAAATATTAACTATACTTGTAGTCTGTTCGATTCGAGCTTTAATCGCAACTTTCCTATACAGTTATAGTTTAAGGTCAACTAGTACAATACTTGGTTCGATTTTGAACCTTCGATTAAATTATTTAAATTGAATCTAAAAGCGACTACTGAGTACTGATTAGAGATTTAGAGTGGGGGTAAGTATAATTCTTGAAATAATAGGGGATTTAGATGTTACTCTCAAAAACATTTGGGGTCCGAGTGAAATTATTTATCGAGTTCAAAGCGACTAACGATGAATCTATGATCTGACAACAGAAAAATGGGGCGCCAAGTCAAAGCGGGTATGGGATCCATCTCCATTGCTGCACTTGTTTGCATACTTTTCCTTTGTTGTTCATACCAATTCAGTGCCGCCCATGGCTCAGAACCCGAAATGAGTACGACCCGTGTTGTGTTTCAGGTTCCAATTTCTCTCTTCTTTGTTGTGTTCTTAATGGATTCTTGCGATTGGATGCTTCTTTTTTGGTTTTCATGGCTCCAGATGATGAGGAATTAGTTAAATAAGTGAAAAGATTGAAGCTTTCTGGAATTTTAGCTGGAGAACTTAAAAGTTAATTTGAATTTTGAGTGTTTTCTGATATGAAAATTGGAATTTTGATGTTTGAGTGTGTTATGATATGGAATTCTGTGTTTTATGGTGTTAGAAATGAAACTTTAAACGAAAAATATGAAATTTTTTGTGAGTAAATAACAATTTTGATCCCACAGCTATTAGGCAGTGACAGTTTTGGTCCATAAGTTTAATGACTAGCAAATGTTGTCCTATGATTATCGTTTTAATGTCGATTTTGATCACTCCGGTCACTGTTCCGGCTCAAACATGCTGGAATCCCAAAATTTTAAGGTTATACCAAAGAAACTTTGGAAAAGGTCTACTGATGAGATAACCAAAGGGCCTAGCGTACTTGGATGGGATGAAAATAACCTTAAAAGTTTGAGATTCCGGACCGTTTGAGTCGGGCCTGTGACCGGAGTGATAAAAAATGGCATTAAAATGATAGGCATCGGATGACATTTTTCAGCCATTAAACTTGTGGACCAAAACTGTCACTACGCTAATAGTTGTGGGATCAAAATTGGTATTTACTCAGTTTTTGGTGATTGCTACAAGTTTGGTTTTGATGAATTATGTGACTTTAATTGAATGTTTATTGTAATGCATTGTGACTGAGGAATGGATGTTGCTAATGGTGAAAATTGTGGGCTTTGAATTAAAGAAGTGTTTGAATAGTTTGAGTTGAATGCAGACAAACTATGGGGATATTGAATTTGGTTTTTACCCTAGTGTCGCACCGAGAACAGTTGAGCACATCTTCAAACTTGTGCGCCTGGGATGCTACAATACCAATCACTTCTTCCGGGTAGTTAGTCTTTGCCAAGAACTACAAAATGTCTGGATTCTAGAATAGAATAACTATTGCGACTAACATGTTGGTTGATTGCCGCTGTCAAACTGTCTACAGGTAGATAAGGGGTTTGTTGCTCAGGTGGCGGATGTTGTTGGAGGAAGAACAGTGCCTATGAATGAAGAACAGCGGGTCGAAGCTGAAAAGACTGTTAAGGGAGAATTCAGTGATGTCAAACATGTAAGAGGAATTCTTTCTATGGGAAGGTAATGACTTTTTGGTTGCATTTTCTCTGTTGATTGTGTTCTTTATGTTGACCTCAAAGTACACTTCATACGTTGCAAAGTCTTAGTTGCCTTTGGGGAACTGAAAGTGTTCCCGTGCATAAAATTTAGCTTAATTTCGAGTTTAACCGTTTTATTTTACCTGAATTATACCTTTTCAACCATTTTGCTTAGATATTCTGATCCCGATAGTGCTTCGTCATCATTCTCAATGCTTCTTGGAGATGCACCTCACCTCGATGGCCAAGTAAGATGGTTAAATTAAACATGATATCTTTTTTCTTTTGTTGGTCCGAAGATTCAAATAATTCACAATAGTTACTTCTTGGCACTAATTAGTATGCAGTATTTGGAAAAGTTACTAAAGGGGATGAAACATTGAGAAAGCTTGAGCAGCTACCTACTCGACGTGAAGGGATCTTTGTAATGGTATGATTCCATAGTGTTATTTTCTTTTCACTTTCCTTTTTCCCCATTTCGGGGATACATAACGTTATATTGTCTTGCTTGAAAGAGGATGACCATCCTTAATTCCTTACTAATGTGCTTCAGGGCTCCAGCCAGAGGTCTCGTTCATCCTCCTATATTTAGGGCTCCAGCCACAGCCATGGTCTATGCTGCCCCTCCTATATTCAATCCTCGTTATACGTCAATTCAAATATTCTACACTTTTTTTGGCATTGCAGTCCTAAGTGTAAACATCTAAAATAGTATCTTAGAGATTAAAGTACAATGTAATACTTTTTGAGAAAAATGTATATATCGCTCGCGGCTCGACGAGCCCGAGCCTAAGACATTAGAGCTCCTAACAACGTCTTGTGAGTATGCAAAGTAAGCGCTCCCTCGAAAAGTATGCAAAGTAAGCGATGGTTTACAAATGAGCCTACTAAGAGTAGTTATACCCATTCCACCTCCTCAATGGAGGATGGAGATTTAATTAATCCTACGGCTAATATTGATACTCTAGAATCCTCCATAACTCTCTTTACACACTTGAGGATTTCATAATATTCTAGAATATTCTATAGTTCTCTACTACCTCTAAGTGTTGTTTTTATTAAACGAGCAATCCATTTCCCTTTTGCAGAGAATGAAATGCTTTCCTTAACATAGCGGATGAAGAGGTCAGGCATTGAAACACCGGCTTCATTCTTTTGCAAGATTTAATAAATTCTCTGCCTCAAATTTAGTTGCAAGGTTCAATGTAACACGCTAAAAATGATCCCAATGGGCTATAATGCTTTATCGAGCATCCCATTGTCTACTCAATCATAGATTATGAATGAACTACTAAACCTAACCGTTCTCCCAGGGTTACCTGCAAGTTCAGCAGAAGTATAACCTTCATCTACTGTCGCATTTTTAGTACTGCAAAATACTCTCACCATATTTCTGTAAATAACTAAAATTGTCGTCTTTAATTCTTCTGTTCACGCACTCATGTACATGACATGCTTCACAGATGTCCGGTGACTTCCATTAATCCTCAAATTAGAGACTAGTATAGATTTTGAGATTGTTTTTGATGGTGCTACATGTTTTTGTAACTAAGAGTTTTACGATTTCTGTTCTTTCTGTACTTAATCATAGATATCTCCCGAAAGTGATGTATTAAACTTTTCTTTTTAATGGAGAATTTCTTTTAGTAACCAAATCATATGTTGCACATGCTGATGATATCCAGTCTAATATTTCATTTATTTTTTATTTTCCCTTTTCCAACATGCAGAGATTCAGTTTGCTCCATACAGCATGAAGCCAAATACGCTAGTATTATGTAGAAGGTATGTCTTGCCGGCTTGATTTAATTACACCTGGGAGAGACTAGTCAACAATCAACGGTCATGGTTGAATCCATTGAATCTTGTTCGTAATCTGGAATAATTTTCATGCAGTTCTTCCAGGGGAATGGGTAGCATCTACCATGCCACATGTGGTGATGTGGAATAGAATGTACACCTTAATGTCTGTTTTCTTTCCCGTTTCTTTGTTGTACACTACCGAACAATTTCAATTAATACACCTGATTGAGCACTCTGTCTGAACTTTATTAGATTTTCTTAGCAGCAATAGGATGAAAAAAGAAAGTAATGTTTTTAGGACAACATGGATTGAACTCGAGGAGAAAAAGGAGTTAAGTTACCATAACGGGAAAAAGGCAATTGCTAAACTTTTGCATGCATCTTTACTGCTTTAAGTTAGACAGAAATTCTAGACAGGAAGAAAGGGAACAAGGTGAAATTAATAGCAACTAGAAATGTCTCAACAATTTGGAACTCTTTTTTTTTTTGAAAGAAAAAAAAAATCAACTAAATGATTAGGATTTAGGATGACTTTTTACTTGAACATATAGATGATCGAAGAAGGAATCTATGTCACATGCAAAATCATGTTTGCACATCTTTTTGTCTAGCCTAGGAAGATAATAGGCGGGAATATATTCTTCTGTGACATAGCACTCTGCATTATTGTTTCCCGTTTAAATGAGAATTCCATCGTCTTATTAAAAGCAGCTTAACTGTGTTGGAACAACTTGCTATGTACTGTTAGTATCTGTCTGTGAGAACCCCGTTCCAAGCCTCAGAACTTTGCTCAACCAAAGTCAACACGGAGGGCCCGTCTTCCCAGTGACTGTCAATGTCTTGTAGCTGTCTGGAATATGTAAGTTTTGAATTATGCAGCCTTTGTGCTTTAATGTTTAAGTATATGCATGTGCCCTTGCATTGATAGTCTTAAGCTTTTAGCGATGGAGCCAAACTTGGATTGGAAAATAGTATCCTGTAGGCTATTGAAAATTGACAAGACTCGTAGATTTCTTGCATCATAATGCCTCATCCTCCTCCTCCCCCTTAATCTTGTTTACACAATCATAGATAGACGGAAGAAATCCCGTGTTTGATTTGACTGGACAAGGAAGCCACCAAAAAGCCTATGATCAATTAGGTTTTGTTTGAACATTGGAAAAGAAAAAACATGCTATTCTAACTAGAGGCGATCTCCACACTGCTACTTGAAATCTAGTTTGGGTGCATTTAGATCCCGGTATCCTAGTTTTCTTGACATTCAAGGGCAGAATTTTCTTTCCTAAGCAAGATTTCATTCTTGGAACAATGACTCATGTAATCCTTAGAGCATTAATGTCTAGATTGCAAATTGCACTCTGGTATGAGGCTTTCACTTTAGTATTTCTCATGTTATCTAACTTGGGGTGGGTGGAAAACTTGGTTGGAAACTGGTCAACGCCAACTATAAATTGCAAGATGTGTCTTAACAGGTTTCCCAAAGTCTTGCGGTTGTTAGCGAATAAGAGGTTTGAACTCTTTTTGAATTGGTAACCAGTTAAGCTATGTCCCCGACTCTCGGCCCCTTGAACATAGGATTAGGTCATTGTTACACAACAAGTGGTAGATCATCTGACCTAAAGTCACCACACCAGTGGCATGGTGGAGATTCGACTCCCACCAACATCTTTAAGTTAGGACTCTCCAGGCTAGAGTTTGGGCCCTTGGGCTCCCCAAGTTGGCAGAAATGTGGAGATGGATCCTTTGTGCGTAGAGCCAACGATAGGGACTGACTGGGATGCTGCTTGGTCGACTCGCGATTTACCTCTTCCAGCGAATCTTGGACAGGGATTATGGGGGCTTAGGATTAGTCTAGCGTAAGCTAGAAACATAATGTATCAAAAACAAAGCCAAACAAAATAGTAGGTATGAGGAACATTACTTATGAGGAACTTTTGTCATCTTCTTTGAAAATCAAACCCTAGTCCCATCCATGCTTGCAAGTCCAAGAACATCTGTACTTTTTACCATCAGAGAATGCAGAAAATGCAGCTCCCCCAGGAAAACTCCACAGCATTAGAGAGCCTAGGGGACACCCCACATGGTCTGCTCATACATTTTTGTTTAGAAAAAAAAAACATATCAATCAGAGGCTCCTTTAGTCCTTAACCTAGAAAGTAAATGTCATTCTGGTATAAGTTTGATTCCCTTTCTGTTACACAGGCATGATGGTCCATTGTACCTTTGACAATGGCTTCTGGGTTGGTTGTTGGTTTCTTTTATCACAGTAATAACTGCAAGATCTTGTCGGAGAAGAAAGAGGCCATTACATGTGATGAATTTCATGGTACTGCTTCTCATGTTGGTGAAGGATTCATACCCATACCTTCCATGGTAAATGGCAATGGATTTAGGCAAGCAGACTTGCATAATAATCATCATGGGGGGTTTGCCATTTCTTGATTCTTGATTAGGGTTCCCGGTTTATCGTTTCTCTTAACGGGGATTGACCTCGTGATGTTATTAGGTCTACGCTGGCAACACTACTAGTAAGAAGTGAGAAAAGAGATGCTATTTGGATGATTTATTACGAAAATACTCCGAATTTGTTCATATAATCATATTCACAGTGCACTATGAAACCTGGTCCATGGTATAAGGATTGATGATTCTAGCCGACAAAGGATTACAATGAGATAAACCAGTCTACAGCTAGAAGACCTATACCTAACTGGCTGAAACTGAGAACCCTAAATTATAACTCTCACAAGAAATCAAATCTAAAATCTTGAAATTATCAAATTAACTTTCAAAACAATTTAAACATCATTGAATGATGGATGAAACATATTCAAAACAGTTGGGTGCAGCCGACATCTCTGCAAGTATTTTCTCTCGATTGAAAGTAACAACAACATGGCAGCATTAAAACTGGTTGTTTGAGGTATAGTCACGTGACTGTCGGCTCCAAATCTGTAAAGTTTAATTAATTGTTCACTTTATAGTTTATTGTCATCAAGAGTTTTTTTGAGAATCGAGTAGCCACAAGCAGAGAGTTGGTTTAGAAACATAAAAAAATAAAAATAAAAAAATTTAATTTTTAGAAAATAATTTATTTTTTGAAAAACATTTTCATTTGTAGGTCTCGTTTGATAATTGACGATTAGCAGTTAGCGGATACTTGTTAGCAGATTCTTTTAGCAGTTTTGACTAGCGAATTGTTTTAGCTTTTAACGGTTTATAGAGAGATGTTTGGTAAAATTTTTTTAATGATTATTAGTTAACATATCAAAAGATATATATGGACATGTGTATATTTATAAAATAATTCATTATTCATTAATTATTAATTATATAATTTTTAATTATAAAAATAAATTAAATAAATAACATAAATATTTAAACAAATAAATAAAAATAATTGTTAATTATTAATTATATAATACTTTATCAATTGTATTTTAAATAATAATTTATTATTACTATAACATTTATAATTTTTATATAATATAATAAAACAAGTAAAAAAAAATAAAAAAAAAAAAAAAAAAAAAAAAAAAACTGGAGCATGAGCCTGATCAAAACAAAAATCTATGTACAGAAACAAAATTATGTTTTGGCAAACGCCAAAGCCAATTGTTGGGTATTATGTATTACTTAGAGTATGAATTGTGTATTTCGTTGTTTAATTAGAGTCATAATTACTATGTGGATCATAGTTATGATTTAAATTGCTTGGGTTCAACGCTTTACACTCCTATATATAAAAAATATTTTAATCCTTAATCTCTAATTACTAATGATTGATTGTTGGGTCTAAAGTGTGGATTTTTATGTATTTATTTATTTGCGTTGGATTAATATAATGTAAGTTACGAGATGAAAATAATATAGTCTTTTTTTTATCCTAGAATAGCAGAATGGGCTATAATGCTTTATCGAGCATCCCATTGTCTACTCAATCATAGATTATGAATGAACTACTAAACCTAACCGTTCTCCCAGGGTTACCTGCAAGTTCAGCAGAAGTATAACCTTCATCTACTGTCGCATTTTTAGTACTGCAAAATACTCTCACCATATTTCTGTAAATAACTAAAATTGTCGTCTTTAATTCTTCTGTTCACGCACTCATGTACATGACATGCTTCACAGATGTCCGGTGACTTCCATTAATCCTCAAATTAGAGACTAGTATAGATTTTGAGATTGTTTTTGATGGTGCTACATGTTTTTGTAACTAAGAGTTTTACGATTTCTGTTCTTTCTGTACTTAATCATAGATATCTCCCGAAAGTGATGTATTAAACTTTTCTTTTTAATGGAGAATTTCTTTTAGTAACCAAATCATATGTTGCACATGCTGATGATATCCAGTCTAATATTTCATTTATTTTTTATTTTCCCTTTTCCAACATGCAGAGATTCAGTTTGCTCCATACAGCATGAAGCCAAATACGCTAGTATTATGTAGAAGGTATGTCTTGCCGGCTTGATTTAATTACACCTGGGAGAGACTAGTCAACAATCAACGGTCATGGTTGAATCCATTGAATCTTGTTCGTAATCTGGAATAATTTTTCATGCAGTTCTTCCAGGGGAATGGGTAGCATCTACCATGCCACATGTGGTGATGTGGAATAGAATGTACACCTTAATGTCTGTTTTCTTTCCCGTTTCTTTGTTGTACACTACCGAACAATTTCAATTAATACACCTGATTGAGCACTCTGTCTGAACTTTATTAGATTTTCTTAGCAGCAATAGGATGAAAAAAGAAAGTAATGTTTTTAGGACAACATGGATTGAACTCGAGGAGAAAAAGGAGTTAAGTTACCATAACGGGAAAAAGGCAATTGCTAAACTTTTGCATGCATCTTTACTGCTTTAAGTTAGACAGAAATTCTAGACAGGAAGAAAGGGAACAAGGTGAAATTAATAGCAACTAGAAATGTCTCAACAATTTGGAACTCTTTTTTTTTTGAAAGAAAAAAAAAATCAACTAAATGATTAGGATTTAGGATGACTTTTTACTTGAACATATAGATGATCGAAGAAGGAATCTATGTCACATGCAAAATCATGTTTGCACATCTTTTTGTCTAGCCTAGGAAGATAATAGGCGGGAATATATTCTTCTGTGACATAGCACTCTGCATTATTGTTTCCCGTTTAAATGAGAATTCCATCGTCTTATTAAAAGCAGCTTAACTGTGTTGGAACAACTTGCTATGTACTGTTAGTATCTGTCTGTGAGAACCCCGTTCCAAGCCTCAGAACTTTGCTCAACCAAAGTCAACACGGAGGGCCCGTCTTCCCAGTGACTGTCAATGTCTTGTAGCTGTCTGGAATATGTAAGTTTTGAATTATGCAGCCTTTGTGCTTTAATGTTTAAGTATATGCATGTGCCCTTGCATTGATAGTCTTAAGCTTTTAGCGATGGAGCCAAACTTGGATTGGAAAATAGTATCCTGTAGGCTATTGAAAATTGACAAGACTCGTAGATTTCTTGCATCATAATGCCTCATCCTCCTCCTCCCCCTTAATCTTGTTTACACAATCATAGATAGACGGAAGAAATCCCGTGTTTGATTTGACTGGACAAGGAAGCCACCAAAAAGCCTATGATCAATTAGGTTTTGTTTGAACATTGGAAAAGAAAAAACATGCTATTCTAACTAGAGGCGATCTCCACACTGCTACTTGAAATCTAGTTTGGGTGCATTTAGATCCCGGTATCCTAGTTTCTTGACATTCAAGGGCAGAATTTTCTTTCCTAAGCAAGATTTCATTCTTGGAACAATGACTCATGTAATCCTTAGAGCATTAATGTCTAGATTGCAAATTGCACTCTGGTATGAGGCTTTCACTTTAGTATTTCTCATGTTATCTAACTTGGGGTGGGTGGAAAACTTGGTTGGAAACTGGTCAACGCCAACTATAAATTGCAAGATGTGTCTTAACAGGTTTCCCAAAGTCTTGCGGTTGTTAGCGAATAAGAGGTTTGAACTCTTTTTGAATTGGTAACCAGTTAAGCTATGTCCCCGACTCTCGGCCCCTTGAACATAGGATTAGGTCATTGTTACACAACAAGTGGTAGATCATCTGACCTAAAGTCACCACACCAGTGGCATGGTGGAGATTCGACTCCCACCAACATCTTTAAGTTAGGACTCTCCAGGCTAGAGTTTGGGCCCTTGGGCTCCCCAAGTTGGCAGAAATGTGGAGATGGATCCTTTGTGCGTAGAGCCAACGATAGGGACTGACTGGGATGCTGCTTGGTCGACTCGCGATTTACCTCTTCCAGCGAATCTTGGACAGGGATTATGGGGCTTAGGATTAGTCTAGCGTAAGCTAGAAACATAATGTATCAAAAACAAAGCCAAACAAAATAGTAGGTATGAGGAACATTACTTATGAGGAACTTTTGTCATCTTCTTTGAAAATCAAACCCTAGTCCCATCCATGCTTGCAAGTCAAGAACATCTGTACTTTTTACCATCAGAGAATGCAGAAAATGCAGCTCCCCAGGAAAACTCCACAGCATTAGAGAGCCTAGGGACACCCCACATGGTCTGCTCATACATTTTGTTTAGAAAAAAAAACATATCAATCAGAGGCTCCTTTAGTCCTTAACCTAGAAAGTAAATGTCATTCTGGTATAAGTTTGATTCCCTTTCTGTTACACAGGCATGATGGTCCATTGTACCTTTGACAATGGCTTCTGGGTTGGTTGTTGGTTTCTTTTATCACAGTAATAACTGCAAGATCTTGTCGGAGAAGAAAGAGGCCATTACATGTGATGAATTTCATGGTACTGCTTCTCATGTTGGTGAAGGATTCATACCCATACCTTCCATGGTAAATGGCAATGGATTTAGGCAAGCAGACTTGCATAATAATCATCATGGGGGGTTGCCATTTCTTGATTCTTGATTAGGGTTCCCGGTTTATCGTTTCTCTTAACGGGGATTGACCTCGTGATGTTATTAGGTCTACGCTGGCAACACTACTAGTAAGAAGTGAGAAAAAGAGATGCTATTTGGATGATTTATTACGAAAATACTCCGAATTTGTTCATATAATCATATTCACAGTGCACTATGAAACCTGGTCCATGTATAAGGATTGATGATTCTAGCCGACAAAGGATTACAATGAGATAAACCAGTCTACAGCTAGAAGACCTATACCTAACTGGCTGAAACTGAGAACCCTAAATTATAACTCTCACAAGAAATCAAATCTAAAATCTTGAAATTATCAAATTAACTTTCAAAACAATTTAAACATCATTGAATGATGGATGAAACATATTCAAAACAGTTGGGTGCAGCCGACATCTCTGCAAGTATTTTCTCTCGATTGAAAGTAACAACAACATGGCAGCATTAAAACTGGTTGTTTGAGGTATAGTCACGTGACTGTCGGCT